>JADRCD010139798.1:0-25158 GCA_019843815.1 Montemys delectorum | reverse complement strand
CCAAATGGCTGAGAAACACCTAAAGAAATGTTCAACATCCTTAGTCATCAGGGAAATGCAAATCAAACAACTCTGAGATTCCACCTCACACCAGTCAGATTGGCTAGGATAAAAGACTCAGGTGACAGCAGATGCTGGAGAGGCTGCAGAGAAATAGGAACACTCCTTCATTGCTGGTGGGATTGCAAACTGGTACAACCACTCTGGAAATCAGTGTGGCGATTCCTCCGGAAATTTGACATAGTTTTACTAGAGGACCCACCATACCACTCCTGGGCATATACCCACTGTCTTAGTCAGGGTTTCTATTCCTGCACAAACATCATGACCAAGAAGCAAGTTGGGGAGGAAAGGGTTTATTCAGCTTATTTCCACATGGCTGTTGATCACCAGAGGAAGTCAGGACTAGAACTCAAGCAGGTCAGGAAGCAGGAGCTGACGCAGAGGCCATGGAGAGATGTTCCTTGCTGGCTTGCTTCCTCCTGGCTTGCTCAGCCTGCTCTCTTATAGAACTCAAGACTTTCAGCCCAGGGATGGCACTACCCCTTTGATCACTAATTGAGAAAATGCTCCACAGCTGGATCTCATGGAGGCATTTCCCCAACTGAAGCTGTGATAACTCCAGACTGTGTCAAGTTGACACACAAAACTAGCCAGTACAATTGACCCCTTGTCAACTTGACACACAAACACATCACTATTAAGCCTCAACTCTTATGTTTTTATTTATCCCCAAGATCTAAAGTCTCACAGTCTTTACATATTAAAAGTTTAATCAATTTAAAATGTCCAATATCTTTTAAAATTTAAAGTTTCTTAACTGTGGGCTCCACTAAAATACATTCTTCCTTCAAGAGGGAAAAATATCAGGGCACAGTCACAATCAAAAGCAAAACCAGTGTCTGGGATCCAACTCAGGATCTTCTGGGCTCCTCCAAGGGCTTTGGTCACTTTTCCAGCTCTGCCCTTTGTAGCACACATCTTTATCTTCTTGGCTCCAGATGCCTGTATTCCATTGCTGCTGCTGTCCTTGGTGGTCACTGTATGGTACTGGCATTTCCAAAACACTGCTGTAACTAGGTTTTACCAGTAGCCTCTCATAGACTGTCTTCACGGTGCCAAGCCTCAACTCTTTTGCATGACACCTTCACTCCTAGGCCATGAATTGCAAACTGAGGCTGTACCTTCACCAATGGCCTTCCATGGCCTCTCACTGTGCTGAGCCTCAGCTGCTCTCCATGACCTCTTCATGCTGTCAAAACCAGTACCACCTGGGTGACTCTTACAGATTACCAAGTCCTGCTGCAGCACAAGGTACAACCTTGGCTATCTCTGGAACACAACCTCTTTGTGCTCTCAGCAAACACTTCCCAGAAGATGTCACCTCAATGATGCTGGTCTCTTCTTAATCACTGCTAATTTCTTAGCTCCAGCTAACCAGCATTAATAGTCCCAGTAATGCAAAGTTCTCTCTTTAGTAGTTCTGGTATCTTGTTAATCACAGCTGGTACATCAGCTCCAGTTAACCAGAACCACAGAATCTTCACAGTCAAAACAATATGGCCCTGATAAGAGTCTTTAATTTTCTCTCTGAAATTTCACAAGCCAGGTCTCCATCTCTGCACTGTTCTCAACATGATCTTCCAAGCTCCTACAGAATATCCCACATAGTTCTTAACAGCCAGTGACTGTTCTTCTAGCTCAAAGTTCCAAAGTCCTTCCACAGTCCTCCCCAAAACATGGTCAGGTTGTCACAGGAATACCCCACTCCTGGTACCAATTTGTCTTAGTTAGGGTTCTCTAGAGTCACAGAACTTAGTCTCTATGTAGTAAAGGGATTTATTGATGACTTACAGTTTGTAGTCCAACTCCCAACAATCAACTCCCAACAACAGTCACGGCAGCAGCTGTGAATGGAAGTCCAAAGATCCAGCAATTGCTCAGTCCCACAAGGCAAGCAGGCGAAGCAGAGAGAGCCTTCCTTCTTCCAATGTCCTTATATAGGTCTCCAGCAAAAAGTGTGGCCCAGGTTAAAGGTATGTGCCACCACACCTTTAACCCTGGATGACCTTGAACTCAGAGCTTTCTATGTTAATCCTATGGGATTCGTAGCCACTATTCCTCAAGGTCTCCATGCCAAGATTCAGGTCAGAAACTTATATCTCTCAGCCTCCAGATTAGGGCCACAGGTGAGCCTTCTAATTCTGGATTGCAATTCATTTCAGATGTAGTCAAGTTGACAACCAGGAATAGCCACTACACCCACAAGATGCTCCATCATGTAATAAGGACACATGCTCCACCATGTTTATAGCAGCCTTATTTATAATAGCCAGAAACTGGAAACAACCCAGATGTCCCTCAACAGAGGAATGGATACAGAAAGTGTGATACATCTACATAATGGAGTACTACTCAGCTATTAAAAACAATGAATTTATGAAATTCTTAGGGAAATGGATGGATCTGGAGAGTATCATCCTGAGTGAGGTAACCCAATCACAAAAGATCACACATGATATGCATTCTTTGATAAGTGGTTATTAGCCCAGAAGTTTGGAATACAGGAAGAACGACCCACAAACCACAAGAAACTTAAGAAGAAGGAAGACTAAAAGGTGGACATTTCATTCCTTCTTAAAAAGGGGAATCAAACACCCACAGAAGGAGTGGCAGAGATTAACTATGGAGCAGAGACGGAAGGAAGGACAAGCATATAGTTATCTCCTAAGAGGCTCTGACAATATCTGACTACTACAGATGTAGAGGCTCACAGCCATTCTTTGAACTGAGTACACGGTCCCCAATGAAGGAGTTAGAGAAAGGTTCTATGGAGCTGAATGGTTTGCAGCCCCTTAGGATGAACAACAATTACTAACTACTACCCTCAGAGCTCCCAGGGACCCAACCACCAATCAAGGACTATACAGGGTTGGATTGAATGTACTGGCAGCAGGTATAAAGTAGAGGATTGCAAATTCGATCATCAATAGGAGTAAAGGACCTCGGCCTTGTGAAGGTTTTGTGCCCCAGTGTAGGGGAATGCCAGGGCCAATACGTGGGAGAGGGTGGGGTGACAGGCATGGGGAAGGGGGAGGCAAAAGGGGTTTGTTCTTGTTTTTGTTTGTTTGTTTGTTTGTTTTGGAGGGGAACCTGGGAAAGGGAAAATGTACATGTAAATAAAGAAAATACCTAATTAAAAAATAAATAAATAAAAATAAATAAATAAATAAAATGTACAAATTCACATACACATTGTAAACAAGATGCAATATATATATATATATTAAGTTGCAACAAATTAAGGTAACCTATATATAGATTTTTTTCACTGTGACTCTCTCTGTCTTCAGGGATAATCAGTTAATATTGGTCTATGGTGACAATGGGAACAGAGTCATGAGACTGGGGGATCAGAAACCCTGTGAGTATATACAGTGAATGATCAATACAGCACCAGCTGCAGGGAGTCAGATCAACTTTGCTTGTTGTGATTCAAGGCTTGTGCAATTTGGAGGACTGGGGATAGGTCCATCCAGAATGGGCTAAGCCAAAGGCTTAGAGTACCAAAATTCCTCATTAGCACAGGCAAGCTTTTCAGGAATTTAGGAGCTAGATGTATGGGTTCTTATTCAGATGAAGCTGGTTAATGCTGTATTCATAACGTAGAGGCTCCTTAGGGGAAGGAGGCAGTAAATTCCCCAGACAAGGTCAGAAAAGAAGAAGCTCGACAGATGAAGGGTGTTTTCCATTATGTGTTAAGCCTCAGAAGACAATGTCATCATTGGTTGATTTTGATCTTAATAAGCAGTGTTTTCCCACATTTAAGTATAAATATTTTATTATAAGTTTTAGGCTAAATTTGTTACATATTTTTTTACCATATCTAATAAACTTACAAATTCATACGTAGTTTTCAGCATACTCATAAGAGACCTTTTTTGGACCACAGACCTTTTAAAGGTAAACATTTCAAGATTGTCAAACAGCAAAACCTTGGAGACAAGCACTTTCAAAGTATAGAGCAGATACATTTTGAAGATGAGAAATTACATGCTGTTTCCTCAGAAAACTGTAAATATATCTACCTCAAGACCCAGCTAAACTAGTCTTGGACATGTAGTTAAATGATGTTCTATCCTACCACAAGGATACTTGCTCAAATATGTTCATAGTGGTTTAATTTATAAAAGTCACAAACTGGAAACAACCTAGATGTGCCTCAACAGTAAAGGTACAGCAACAAGAAAATCCCAAGGGTGAGGCAGGGGACCTATGTATCTTCCTGGAAGGAGAATTAGAATGGATTTTGCAGATCTACTTGGGGGTGGGTGCCATCATGATGTATCAGTCTGATCGAGGGAAAGAGTACAGGGGAAAATGACTATAATATTGGGACACTTGGTAATCCCAGCACTTGGGAGGCAGAGACAGGCAGATTTCTGAGTTCTAGGAAAGCCTGGTCTACAGAGTGAGTTCCAGGACAGCCAGGGCTATACAGAAAAACCCTGTCTCAAAAAAAATGTGGTACACTTGGGAAAAGAACTATCAAACTAACGCAGTGGATACTCCATGTAATCTTTGTGGTTGACTCTACTGAGGACTCCTTATAAGGGAGGATACAGAGCTGTAATTCTCTCTAAGTGAGTGTTTTGGTGGTTGGAATAAAACACTAACAGAGTAACAAAATTTCAGCTTATAATCTGTCCTGCTTGCAAAATAAGCTAGGGCAATAGTTGGGGGTAACTAAATATGGACTGGTTTAATTTGAGGCCCATGACAGAGGAGCCTGTAAATGACACTGCCTCTTGACTTGACAGGAGAATCAGGATATTCCAGAGGGACATACTTAACATGCAAGCATAACTGGCAAAACACGCATACACACAACAACAAGAACAACAAACAAACAAACAAAAACAAGAAATAAACAAAAACACAAGAAACTCCCTAATGATATTCTGATCTATTCAAATTTAGTGCTTATCACAATTCTAATTTGAAAGTCTACCCCCAGCAGGTGTTGGGAGTAGTTGAAGAGACTCACAACTACACATTAGACAGAGAGAAACCAGTATTACAGACTGCATTAGTTTCCTCCCATAGGAGCTTAGGAAACCTAAGAGAAGAGGTGGAGGATTAACTGTGGAAGACAGAGGTGTTGAAGACAAAGGGAGAACACAGCCAACAGAGCTGGAATCCTATGGTTTACCAGATAGTGAAGCACAACCTTGTATCCTGCATGGGTCTACACCAGGCACTCTACATATATATTATAGTCCTGTTTGCTTCATTAGGAAAAATAACAAGCTCAAGTTAGGTAAAAACAATTCTGAACAATAAAAGAACATCTCAAGGTTTATCCATTCCTTATCTCATGCTGTGATACAGAGCAATTATAATAAAAACTAGATAGTATTGTTATAGAATTAGACAAGTTGATCAATGGAATGGAATTGAAGACCCTGAAATAAACCCACACATCTATACACATTTGATTTTTCACAGAGAAGGCAAAATCATACAAAGTAAAATTGAAAGCATCTTGAACAAATGGTGCTGGTCTAATTGGATGGCTGTAGGTAGAAGAAAGCAAAGAATGTGGTCTATCAGCGTGCACCAAACTCAAGTCTATGTAGAGCAAATAACTCACCATACAACCAATAGAGTAAATCTAATAGTAGACAAAGTAGAGAACACCTTAAATGGACTGGTACAAGATACAACATCCTGAACATATATATCATCAATGGCTCAGGCTCTAAGATCAACAATTGATAAATGGGGCTGCATGAAACTGAAAAGCTTCTGTAAGGCAAAGATGAAGACTATAGGACAAAAATGGCAGGATATAGATTTTCTATATATAGGAAAAAGGTCTTCACCAACAGAAGTCTAATATTCAAAATAAATTAATAACTAAAAAGTTAGACACAAATAATCCAAATAACCCAATTAAACAATGATGTACAGACCTAAATAGAGAACTCTCAGTGGAAGAATATGAGTGGTATAGAAGCAACATCATTCCTGGAATGTACAAGCTTCATAATGACATACTCATATATAAAACAGCTTCATCACAGAGAGGTGGCAAAAAAAGAAGAAATTCATTGAAACTAATTTATTATGGGTTGACACAAAATCAAGAATAGAATTGAAGTTGAAAACAATCTGTACTATTCACCATTACAGAAGATAAAGTGATGTCAATACAATAGTGGTTACATACTTTATGATCATACCACAGAAAGAGGAGTATCTTGTTCCACAAAAAGACCAGCAATGATTACATAGATGTTTTGACTTTGCCTGGTGATGGACAATCATTACTTGGCATAAGTAGTTTTATGACAATTTAAAAGTAACTTGTATCTTCAATTCTGTTCCATTTTAACTAGCAGCCACTTTGATAGTTCTACCTAAAACTACTTCATGTGTAGCTTATTTTCTAACAAACTCTTTAGTGAGTATTTTTTGCAGAAAATATATTTACTAATTCACATCATATATAGAATTACCTGGTGTGACATTTCACCTTGTGATAATTCACAAGGATATAATATAACAATTGGTCAAAGGACAATTATTCTCCAAACTTTGAGATATTTCTTAAATATGAAAACAGTAAATACACTTTGATATTTATTAAAGGATGTTTTTAACCTTTTCAGTTGCATGAATTTTTTTTCTCTTCAAATGAAGATTGTAGTGAGGACTGTCCTTTACATTCTTTATATTCACAAGGTTTCTCTCCAGTATGGATTTTGAGGTAAGTATATGATTTGAGGTGTTAATAAAATATTTTCTACATTCTTTATATTTGTAATGTTTTTCTCTTCTATGAATTTTGGTATATCATGAAGACCAGCTGAGATATTCAGTCACAAAAACTAAACCAGTACTAGTTTCTTCAACTTCCTATTGATGTACACCTTTTGTTGGACTAATTGGCCTAGAGTCTGTGATCCATTCAAATAAAACTACCTTCCATGTACATAGAGATATCTACTATATCCATTCTGTTCATCTAGAGAATCTGTATTTTTGTTGTTCTTGTTTGTTTGTTTAGTTTAGTATTTTTTTTGCATCTTCCTACTGAGGAAGGTTTGCTGGCTAACAATAGAGCTCTACAGTGTTTGTCAATGCCTTCCTGCCTTTCTCCCAGTGTTGTAACATACCTATCAGAAGAAAAGTATCTCCAATTTAGGTGAATGAAACATGAAACCACAAAAAATAAAATAAAATCTTATTCCCTAAATTCTCTCCTTAATTGGCAATATTCTGGACACCCTTCCACATGTGGGGCAGATTGTTCACTCCATTTCAGATTCAGTAATATGTTGTGAAGGTTGTCCACTTTGATTGAAGTAGGAAAAATAGGAAGTGCCTAGTGAGTGTCATCATGGCAGAACAGGGTAGAGGAGAACTCTTGATATTGTACACTCAGGATTATTGCCCAGAAAGTGAAGGAACAGGCAACTAATCAGAGATTAGCTGGAGTGGCAGGTCCTCTGTAGGGTTGGCTGGAAAGGTAGTTGTGCAGGGTATAAAAAGACAGGCTATGAAAATACTTATTTCTGCAGATCTGGAAAGGGTATGCCTCCCCACTAGCAGCCTGTACCATGAACCACTAGCCCACTCTAACCTGTGGGAGGTGATCATGTTACTCAAGATTCACTGGACAATGAGGGCCTCCAGGGGGACCTGCTAGTCAGGAGAGAAGGAGGTTTATTCCAGAAGCCATGCTGCAGGATCCCTTCAATTGAGGAGGGTTAAATGATTTGGTGCATTATGCTCTGACTGTTGCTGATGGTTATTATATGGAAAGTTGAGAGAAGCTCTGAAGTTTCAGCATGGTGGGGATATGGTCACTGCCCATAATGGTGAGGAGCAGAAACTGCTGTACTGGGTCCTACCCAAGGCTGGTTGGGAATCAGTAGCTAGATGAAGACCCCTATGAAGTCCCTTATGCTATTTGCCACTCCTGGGCCTAGTGCTGTCTTCTGAATAACTTCAATATCAGGGGTGAGTCTGCAGAAAGCATTTGGAGCCAGGGTTTGTGTATAGAAACAATCTTGGCACAATACTAATGGCAGTGAGAATAAATTTCTCTAGTATTTTGTATAAGTGCTCCTGGCATTTGACATTTTGGCTTGCAATTCATTCGGTATTAACTTTGTTGAAGTTGTAAAAGGCATTTCATGTGTTGGATAGCTCTCCAGTATTAAGCTGTGATGTAGGAGTAAAACTGATGATATACAGAACTTACCAATGCTTAGGAGACTGCTATTCATACCAAGTAGAATTTACAAGATGGAGAATAGTCTCTTAAACACCCCACAAAGATGTAGAATGCCAAGACGGCCTGTTTGATATTACAATTGTGTAATTGTATAAG
The DNA here is from genome assembly GCA_019843815.1 of Montemys delectorum. Classification (NCBI taxonomy): domain Eukaryota; kingdom Metazoa; phylum Chordata; class Mammalia; order Rodentia; family Muridae; genus Montemys; species Montemys delectorum. Next base: position 16,757 of record JADRCD010139798.1, on the reverse strand, counting down.
ACACAATCAACATTAAGGTCTGTTTTTTGATAAAAGTTCAGTTTCTGCTTGAACAAACCAGACCTCGGCCTCATGGTATTCATTTGAAAAGCAACAACAACAAACATAATGTTTTATTAGGGTCTAGCCTGGTGAAAGAAGGCTTTTCCTGAGGTTGTCATGTTTGAAGAATGGCATAGGTCTTTCTCAACCCAAAGAAAATCATTAACAGATCCAATCAGTAACAGTCTGGGTCTAAGTGTTAGCAGCTTTTTTCAAGGCCACTGTAGCAACCTACAGTAATGTTCTTGATATGTACTGTTTTCCCCTGGCCCAAAATTGATGGATCAGACATCTAATTTTTTTTCTATTGTCTGAGTCTGCTAACTTCCTAGATCTTTCTAATTTCCTTCCAATTTCCCCCTGGTAGTATTTTATGAAATGCTACTCTTCTTAAGAGGAGTATATAGCAGAAGATGTAGGTTTTGCAAAATCTCTCCACTTCAGTTTTATACTTTATATTTCTCCTATCTTTTTCATCCTCTAGAACATTTTACTTAGGTCTCTTACACTGCAGAATCAACTGCTATTTCAGGGCAGTGTTATTTTTTTTTGTTTTGTTGTTGTTGTTGTTGTTGTTGTTGTTGTTGTTGTTGTTTTGAGACAGGGTTTCTCTGTATAGCCCTGCCTGTCCTGGAAGTCACTCTGTAGACCATGCTGGCCTAGAACTCAGAAATCCACCAGCCTCTGGCTCCCAAGTCCTGGGATTAAAGGTGTGCAACAACACCACCTAGAATATTTCTGAGAATATATTTGCTGTGTAAACTCCTATCTGCCAAAAGTAGAGTTGAGAAAGAGATAGGGAAATCTAGGAGAAATCAAAGTTGGTATGACCCTGAGCCATCTGTAGAAAGGGAGAAGAGGGGAGGTCAAAGCCAGGCCAAGAGGACAGGAGGCAAAATGATAGATGTAAAAGACCAGGACACCAAAAATGTTTGCCTTAAAAGAGGAAAGGCAGCTGAGAGAAGGGCAACCCAACCCACAGGCTATACAATGGAGTATGAAATATATATATATACACACACATATATATATGTATATATATATATATATGGACTATATATCATATATATTATATAGGGACTGAGAGATTTTGGGAGAACCTGGTAGACAGGTTTGCTTTGGTATGGGAGTTGACACCAAAATTATTTCTCTCAGAGTTTGTAACTTAATACTATGAAGAAATAAGAAGATTAAAATGATTTATTCATGATGTCAAAAATTATTTTAAATTTTTTAAAAGTTTGATGAGTATTTTCTAGAGATTAGACATGTATACTAGAGCATACCAAATATTACTCACCCCTTTTCTCTCAGGTTGTGCTTTTTCAGGCAAAAAGCAAAAACAAAACCAACAATGAAAAAAATCATTTCTCCTAGGTGAAGGCACACCAGGTTATCAAGATATTCTGTATTGATTGAACTTGTATAAGTACATTAAGTTGAATTCTAGAAATAAGTGTATTTCTTTATCTAGATTTTTGATTGCCATGGCCTGTGATCACCTCAAAATGCCCAGTTTGGATTCGTATTTATCATCCTAGATTACTTGACTACACACTGCTAAAGTCAACTACTGTCAAATCAAGCAAATCCCATCTTCCTTCTCCCCTCCTTTTCTGGAATGTGACTCTAGCATCTTCAAAGTTGATCACTGACCTCAGTTCTAACACAAGTTCCTCATTATTTGTAATTCCTCCCTTAAAACCATGATGAACTCAAGACACTAATACACTGATCTTTTCTTCCTTTTGACTTACCAGTGAGGATCCAGCCTGGAAACAGTTCCACAGTTATCTTCCTGGGTAGCAGAAGTACAAATGTTCAAAGCAGTTCTCCACTCCAAGGATAAGGCACTCCTGAGCTACAGAAGAAATACCTCTAAACACAAACAAATAATCACAGCACTCGATAACAAGAGATGAATTTCTTAATGGCCAGGACAATTAAAGAATGCAGACAAGTAAGAGACTAGAGCAGTGATGCATTAAAGTAAGTGAAATGCAAAAAGTATTACCAACAGTTAACTCATTGAAAAGATAAATAAAATTGAAAGTAGGTATAGGTATACTGACATTTTTTTTTTTTTAAGATTTCATTTTTATTTTATGTGTGAGTACACTGCTGCTGTTGCTGCCCTCAGACAACCAGGAGAGGGCAGCAGATCCCTTTACAGATGGTTATGAGCCACTATGTGGTTGCTGGGAATTGCACTCAGGACCTCTAGAAGAGCAGTCAGTGCTGTTAACTGCTGAGCCATCTCTCCAGCCCGGTATGCTGACTTGGAAAATGAGCAGACTATTACCTTGTGAGAATGGCCTAAATATTATATAATTTTACCATGACTATATGTACAATATTACTCAATGAGACTTGTAAAGTGACACACACACACTTATAGTCAATGGCCCATGTCTCAAATTCCTGAGCTGACTTAACTGTTTCAAAGAGGAATAATACACCCATCTCCACGAGACAGAAAACTGGAATTTGGTATTTAGAGTGGAATATTCAATGTTCACTGATTCAAACTAACTTGCCCAAAATATATGCCCCCAAATTTTGTCTGTTTGTATTCATGTGTGTTAATTAATACATGCTAGAAAATTACAAACTTACTCACAATGCTTCCTCTGACCCTTCTTTATAGTAATGACCCTTTAGCTGTCTTCCTTAAACTTAGGTTGTGATGTAGTTGTTGCCTTCCTCATTTCCCCCTGCATTCAATACAATAAATGGTCCCCTACTTCTGATCTGAGGACATAAGCCAAACCACACATGGCAAAACATTTTCCTGATACTGTAATGAACCACTCATTACCTGACTCAAGTGAGTAATTTTACAACTGTATTTTTGTACAGCCCTTTAACTTAAGAATTTATTTAGGGGCTGGAGAGATGGCTCAGCAGTTAAGAGCACTGAATGCTCTTCCGAAGGTCCTGAGTTCAAATCCCAGCAACCACACGGTGGCTCACAACCATCTGTAATGAGATCTGGCACCCTCTTCTGGTGTGTCTGAAGACAGCTACAGTGTACTTAGATAGAATGATAAATAAATCTTTTAAAAAAGAGGGAATTTATTTAGATTGTTTAACTAAGAGAAAACCATGATTATAGACCTGAAGAGCAAGTGACTGGACCCCTTAGTCAACATTGCTTCAGTAACATTTTTCTAAAAGACTAAGGATACAGCTATTCTTTTAAAATAGGGTGAATCCACCTCTGGTTAATAATAAAGGAGGATCTAGTGTGAGTAGATTTTGTATTCAGTATATGTTTTCATCCTTAAATCTATTTTAGGTTTATACGCAGATTATACTTTTCAAAAATGTTAATAGGCACAGGAGACTGCAAATCTGGACACATCAAATGATGGGAAATTTAAATAGCAAAGGTATTGTCAGTATTATTTCAATAACAAAGATATTCTCAAAACTCTTTTTTAATTACAACAGTGTTCTAGAACATCAGGTCATTCATCATGACAAGGTCCTATGTGGAAAGTCTCACAGTCTACAAAATATATGACTACTAGAATGTAGAAATTAAAAACCGCTGGGGTAAGGTAGTATTGCACAAGCTACGCCTTATGCTAAGTAGACGTCTTAAGGGAAAACAGAATCTTGTAAAAGATTCCAAGTCCAAAGGAGATGGAAAGAAATGGGAGAGACTTATGAAGTCAGCAAAAAACATCATAAAATGGAATTTAGGAGGAAACCAATAAAATAATGCTGCCCCAGGGAAATATAATTAACTCTGAAATATTAGTGACTAAACCTATAGTATACTTGGGACTGAGAACCACAGTTCCATGTGGCGGGAAGAGTTGTAATTTCAGGATTTGAAACAACACCTCCCCCAAAACCCTGGCCCAAGGGTATTACTAGCTTTCCCTGGCATATTTTTTTTCATTAAAGAAGAAACTCTGCATTTTTTTCTCTTTACCTCATGTCCTTAGGGAGAGTTCCTAAAGCCTAGAACCCAGATTTTTCTGTGCTCTATCAAGCATGTTCCTGGGTTTTAGAAGGAACTATGTTATTCTGTATACATAAGTGCCCCAATTAAATCCTTGCTTGATCAACCCATAACATAACAAAACAGTGTTTTTCCATTTCAAACCATGTCACCTGGTGTCATCTTGAACATGGTGTATAACAGTGGTTTTATCAAGAAGAGAACTGAACTTTTATGACACAACAGACATTAATGTTTATACTATGACCTTGTAATGCCCATTCAGCAGTTATTTAAATCCCTGTTCTTTGATATTAGATGTGCACAGTGGGTGGTTGTAAATCAGAGTTGTTACCTTTTTAAGGTTTGGAGTTACATTTCTGTACAATCATGGAGAATAAATTAGCATATCCCAGGGTTCTAATTGCTAATGAGCCTGAATACAATATTGTTTGTGAATGTTTTACAGGTAGTGTTCAGTCAACTAAATTATATTTAGTGAGACTTAAAATCTCCTGAGACCTGGTAAACAATTAATTTTAGTCTTTCACATCATAGCTTAAATATTGTGGTGCTCCACAACACATGAGATGCCAGTTGAGACCTCTAAAAATTTACCTTCCAGTAGATTTTGCATCTAAATGTTAATACTAAGGACAGAACTTGTAGAAGATACTAAAGAAAGAAGGTCTCTCTGATTTACATCCTGCCAAGGATATTTCTATACATAAGCTCCTTCTCCAGATGACTTCTTTTCAGATGCAGACCCACTGTTGAGTAATTCAGATGGGAACACTGGGTCCTCGGAATGACTGATACAAGTGACATCAGTGTTGTCCACATCTAGCTGCTGGTTCCCACCCATCCCTTTGAAGGACCCATCCTTCCAGCATCCTCCAGCTCCTCCTAATTAAGGGCATTGAACTTATGTTCACCTGAGCTCCCCTGACACAACCCAGCAGTAGCACATGGAGCAAAACATATTGAAACAGCCAAGCCTTCCCATGTGGCTCTTATAAAAGAATGACAAATGTACTAAGAAATATATCAGAGAAACAATGTAGCTTCAAATAATATTAAATACGTTAGAGTAACCTTAAAAGAGCAACTGAAATATTTGTACAATAAAAAAACTTTAATTATTTGAGAAATTTAAGTAGATATAAGAATATGGAACAATCTCTTGTGCTCAGGGAGCTATGGTAGGATTAACACAGAAAATACCCATATTCCCAAAAAGCAATCTAAAAATTCTACAGAACACCCAACAAAATTCTAAAAGAAGTATTTACACACCTTGAACTGATATTTTCCACCTTCCAGGACAAAAATTGCGATTACTAAAACAATCTGGAACAATAAAATAACTGCAGGGTATTGACATATAAATACACAGTTTAAAAAATGGAATAGAGTTGAAGAGCTAGAGATAATTCCAACCACATATGGTGTACTGGCTGGTTTTGTGTGCCAACTTGACAGGCTGGAGTTAATAACAGAGAAGAGAGCTTCAGTTGTCGAAGTGCCTCCATGAGATCCAGCTGTGAGACATTTTCTCAATTAGTGATCAAGGGGGTAGGGTCCCTTGTGGGTGGCACCATCCCTGGGCTAGAATTCTTAGGTTCTATAAGAAAGCAAGCTGAAAAAGACAGGGGAAGCAAACCAGTAAGGAACATCCCTCCATGGCCTCTGCATCAGCTCCTACTTGCTGACCTGCCTGAGTTCCAGTCCTCACTTCCTCTGGTGATCAACAGCAATGTGGAAGTAAGCTGAATAAACTTTTTCCTCCCAACTTGCTTCTTGGTCATGATGTTTGTGCGGGAATAGAAACCCTGACTAAGACAAATTGGTATCAGGAGTGCGATATTCCTGTGACAACTGGACCATGTTTTGGGGAGGACTGTAGAAGGACTTTAGAAGTTTGAGCTAGAAGAGCCGTTAGTTGTTAAGAACTCTGTGGGATGTTCTGTAGGAGCTTAAAAGATCATGTTGACAACAGTGCAAAAGATAGAGGCCTGGCTTGTGAAATTTCAGAGAAAAGATTAAAGACTCTTACCAGGGCCACGTTGTTTTGATTGTGAAGATTCTGTGGTTTTAGTTAGCTGGGACTGAAGAATCAACTGTGCTTAACAAGATACCAGAACTATCAAAGAAAAAAATTTGCATTGCTGAGACTATTGATGCTGGTTAGCTGGAGCTAAGAAATTAGCAGTGATTAAGAAAAGACCCAAATCACTGAGGTGACATCTTCTGAGAAGTGTTTTCTGAGAGCACAGAGAGGTTGTGTTCCAGAGATAGCCAAGGTTGTACTTAGTGCTGCAGCAGGACTTGGTAATGTGTAAGAGTTACCCAGATGGTACTGGTTTTAAAGGCATGAAGGGGTCATGAAGAACAGCTGAGGCTCGGCACAGTGAGAGGCCATGGAAGGCCATTGGTGAAGGGGCAGCCTCAGTTTGCAATTGATGGCCCAGGACTGAAGAGGTCATACAAAGGAGTTGAGGCTTGGCACCATGAAGACAGTCTATGAGAGGCTATTGGTGAAGCCTAGTTACAGCAGAAGACAGCAGTGTTTTGAAAATGTCAGTACCATGCAATGATCACCAAGGACTGCAGCAGCAGTGGAGTACAGGCATCTGGAGCCTAGAAGACAAGATGTGTGCTACTAAGGGCAGAGCTGGAGAAGTGGCCAAAGCCTTTAGAGGAGCCCCAGAAGATCGTGATCTTCTGGGTCCCAGACATTGGTTTTGCTTTTGATTGTGACTGTACCCTGATATTTTTCCCTCTTGAAGGAAGAAAGTGTTTTAGTGGAGCCCACAGTTAAGAGACTTTGAATTTTAAAAGATATTAGACATTTTAAATAGATTGAACTTTGAATATTTAAAGACTGTGGAACTTAAATCTTGGTGATGAATAAGAAAGTAAGGGTTGAGGCTTAATAATGATGTGTTTATGTGTCAAATTGACAAGGGGTCAATTGTACTGGCTGGTTTTGTGTGCCAACTTGACACAGGCTGGAGTTAATCACAGAGAAGAGAGCTTCAGTTGGGGAAATGCCTCCATGAGATCCAGCTGTGGGACATTTTCTCAATTAGTGATCAAGGAGGTAGGGTCCCTTGTGGGTGGTGCCATCCCTGGGCTGGAAGTCTGGGGTTCTATAAGAGAGCAAGCTGAAGGTCGGGCGGTAGTGGTGCATGTCTTTAGTCCCAGCACTTGGAAGGTAGAGGCAGGTGGATTTCTGAGTTTGAGGCCAGCCTGGTCTACAGAGTGAGTACCAGGACAGCCAGGGCTACACAGAGAAACCTTGTCTCAAAAAACAAACAAACAAACAAACAAACAAACAAAAAACAAAAAAGAAAAAAGGAAAAGGAAAAGAAAAAAAGGCAAGCTGAAAAAGCCAGGGGAAGCAAGCCAGTAAGGAATATCTCTCCATGGCCTCTGCATCAGCTCCTGCTTGCTGACCTGCCTGAGTTCCAGTCCTGACTTCCTCTGGTGATCAACAGCAATATGGAAGTAAGCTGAATAAACCCTTTCCTTCCCAACTTGCTTCTTCGTCATGATGTTTGTGCAGGAATAGAAACCCTGACTAAGACATATGGTTATCTGGTGTTTCCTAAGGAATCTATCTGGACACACAGAGAAAAATACAGCAACTTCAACAAGTCTTATCCTAGACCAGGCTAGGGTCAAACCAGGGTTCTGAGAGCAGCAAAAAGAAAGATTCTAAGTCAAATTGTGGATTCAAGTTGACCACCTATGTTGTGGTTGTTACAGATTTTCCAGTCTGCTTTTCTCTATGTTCTGCTTTCACCATGAAGAACTGTCTATATTCTGCTTGCTTGCTATTCTAAGAGATCTCTCCATCTTTTCTCTCTCTCTCTCTCTCTCTCTCTCTCTCTCTCTCTCTCTCTCTCTGTGTGTGTGTGTGTGTGTGTGTGTGTGTGTGTGTGTGTAATCTCCAAGCATTTTTCTCTTTTTAGCCTAAGAAATTTTCTGGAAACTTCATTTCCTGCAGAACACAGGCCCAGGTTTTAACGGTACATATTTATCCAATCATTTATTCCAAGTTTCCTTTTGAGTATCTTATGAATCGACATCCCACTAGCCTAGCCCTTCCACTCTTAGATGTCCAGCATACACTCTTCTTAACATTTCAAAAGAATTCAGAGATCTATCTGCCTTTATAAAGCACAGATGATACGCTAATAGTTTGGAACCCTTCCCTGAAATTACCATTTCCTGCACACCTGTTCCTGTACCTCTTGTGTCCAAGGCTGACCTCGAAATGAAGAATCTGCCTATCTTTAAATCTCTCTAACCTGAATCTTTCTGACTAGGTGGCTCAGAGTATAGCTGCCTTTGTTCCTTTAGATTTGTGAAGAAGTCTCTCATTTAATTCATATTGTATCCGTATTTTTTCCACAGTTGAGAAATTATATATCTTCAAACTCACATATTTAAGGCTTTTTCTCACAGCCTTAAGTGCTGTACTGAAATTCCCGGTGTTTACCATTTTGCTGAGAAGTAGTCACATCCTCACCTTCTGGGCTCCTGTTGTTTCCATTCATCATCAAGTCAATAACAGGGAGGATATTCCTCAAAATAAAAGACTACTCCACAGCTAGTTGTCCAGGAGACATGTACATTATTCCACAAACAAGGCATATGCACACAGCCATTGACACTCCTGGAGGCTCACACCTGGCCCTGTCCCAGGGGCAGATAAAATGTGACTCTATTTCCACCAAGGCCATGCCATGCTCAGCAAACCATGGAGGGTCAAACTGGGGCCTTGTCCCAGGTCCAGGAACCATGGACCACACTCTATCAGGTCCACATCTAGTTTGGTAAAGTGGTGTTTGTTAAACTGTAGCTCTACATTCAGAAGAATGCAAATATATCTATAGTACTCACCCTGCACAAAATTTAAGTCCAAGTGGATTAAGACTTAAAACCAGATACAGTGAATCTGACTTAAGAGTAAGAGGAGAACATCCCTGAAGGCACTGTCACAGGAGACAGCCTTCTGAAGAGAACACTAATAGAGCACGCACTAAGATGGACAGTTAATAAATTGGAACTCATGAAACAGTGATGTTTCTGTAAGATAGAAATCCCAGTTAATGAGAAAAAGAAAGATGCAGGTTTTTACCATATCAGTATCTGATAGAGTCTCTCTCTCTCTCTCTCTCTCTCTCTCTATATATATATATATATATATATATATATATATATATATACCTCAAGTAACTACACATGATAAAAACAAAACAAACAAATAACAAGAGTTAAAAATTGGGGCAGCTTTAAACAGAGAATTCCAAACAGGCAACCTCAAATAAATGATAAACCCTTGAAAAAATGTTCACAATCTTTAACTATTATGCAAATGCATATAAAACTACTTTGTAATTCCAAAGTACACATGTCAGAATGGCTAAGATCAATCACACCAGTGATTGTACATATTGGTGAGAACATAGAATAAATATATATCCCCTCTACTGCGTGTAGGAATGCAAACTAATACAGACATTATGGAAATCAATGTCATGATGCTTCAGGAAAGTGGGAATTCATCTACCTCCACATCCAGTTATATCATTCTTGGGCATACATACAAAAGTTACTTTATTCACCAAACCACAAGACACATGCTCAACTGTGTACATAGCAGCTTTATTTGTACTAGCCAGAAGCTAAAGACAACTTAGATATCTTAGACCTGAAGAATGGATAAAGAAAATGTGTTATGTTTACATAATAGAGTACCACTTACCTGCTAAAATATGACAGCATGCAATGAATGAAGGACAACAGGCTAATGAACGTAACTAGACAAAAATCACCCTAAAGTAAGGTAACCCAGACCTAGAATGAGGGCATGACATATATTCCCTGATAAATGGATATTAGCTTTTAGGTAAACTATAATCAAGCTACCCTCCACATATTCAGAGAGGTTATATTAAGAGAGGAGATACAGAGGGGATGCATGCTTCTTTCTGGAGAGGGGAACTAGAATAGATTCACTAGCTAGACTTAGATAAATAGGAAATTAAGTGTGAGGGATCATTTGGAGGTTAGTATGTAGGAAAAAAGCACAATGCAGGGAGAAAGAGATGGATTAAGGGGCTATTTGGTGGATAGTATAGGAACATAGGGAACTGGCAACTTTCATGGAACGATGAGGTTGATCCTAGTGACTGCTCCTACTAGTGGAGGACACAGTCTGAACTTGCCATCCATTAAAGCTGGCAAGGCTTCAGTGTTGGGAAGAGGTTACATTTAATTGAGGTGGTAGTCACGGAAGTCTCCAAACAACCCATGTTGATACTAGGAAAAACAGTTTGCTCTATGGACACGGACCAAATGGCTCCATTGCTTTAGACAAGCTCCACACAGCTCTCTAAAGGTGAAATTCAAGTGGATGCAGCCTTGGAGCCTTCACCCCTATGTCCTAATCTCTTTGTGGAGAGAAGGTGCTCCACAGGCCACAGAGGAAAAAAAAAACCCAGACACAAAACAAGCTAGAAAATCCTCAACCTACATTCTTTCCTTACTTGTGTTGAGCCAAGCAATAAAATATTGCTGAAGGATGATCTCCATCACCTATATTCTAACAGTTTCTAAACTCTTAGTAGAATTTATCACACAAAGTAGAACATGGAATGAAATCTTAGGAACTTATAGAAAACCGATATTCAAGTTTCAAATCTCTCTTCCCAGTGCACACCAAAAGTAATACCTGTTATGCATACTGGGCAGTTATATTATGAGCAACAGAGCTTCCTAAGACAAGAGTTGTATAGTCTCTCTCTCCAGAGGGTATCCATATTGAGTGACCCTCAACAATGACTAAGGACCTTTGCCCAACTTATCAAATGGAGCAACAGAAATACAGTGGTGGCTCACAGTCCACCCCAGTGACATCTGAAAGAACTCTGACAGCTTGGCCATCCTGTTTTTCCTGTTGACCCTCCCCCACACATGGCACATCTTATGGCCTACCTCACACCTCCCTCTGACTGAATCAGAAGTGAATCCTGGAAAGAACCTGTGAGCTACATGCTCTACTGCTACTAATTTCTAGATCTGCCCAGAACCCTCAATACCTGTGACCGACCAACCAGCTTGGAATCAGAACAATATCCCCTCCTCTACTGGAAGAATATAACTCCAGAGTCAGACAGAATAGGTCTCCCCCAATCTGCCCTTCTACATTATGGGCAGACACAGCTCTACTCTTGTAAACTTCTAATTTCATAGAATCTTCAAATGTTAATCATCCAATGAGCAGGGTCCTTGGCCTGTACATTTGATTACATACTCAATGTTCAGTGCAGCATCTCTCCCTCATATCTTGTGACGTCTGGCAGTCAAACTTCACTCAAAATTAAAAAGCAACAAGAATTGAAGCGACAAGGGGTCATGAATGTTAAAGCAAGGAGTGAATAATGGGAGGTCAACTAAAAAAGAAATAAAAAGGAAGGAACATGGCTGTTTCTAAAAATGGTGTCCTACCTATGGAGCTGAAGGGCTTGCGGCCCCTTAGGACGAACAACAATATGAACTAACTAGTACCCTCAGAGCTCCCAGGGACTCAACCCCCAACCAAGGACTATACATGGTGGGACTGATTGTTCTGGCAGCATGCATATAGTAGAGGATTGCAAATTAGATCATCAATAGAAAGAGAGGACCTCAACCCAGTGAAGGTTCTGTGCCCCAGTGTAGGGGAATGCCAGGGCCAATAAGTGGGAGAGGGTAGGGTGGCAGGCATGGGGAGAGGGGAGGCAACAGGGGCTTGTTCTTGTTGTTTTTGTTTGTTTGTTTGTTTGTTTTTTGGAGGGGAAACTGGGAAAGGAGAAATTTACATGTAAATAAAGAAAATACCTAATTAAAAAAAGTAATTAGTATCCTAAATAAATGTTATTTTAAAATAAAAAGTAAAAAAATGGTGTCCTAAAAACTTTATTGTAGATAAAAGAGAGAATAGAGTTAGAGTCAGGGACATCTGAGAGAGTTGAAGTGGACATGATCCTGAGACATGCCAAGAGAAGATAGGAAAGCCAGACCAAGAGATGAGGTGGGTAAATGACAGATGAAAAAGACCATGGAACAAATTAGGGTAGATTACATAAGGAAATGCAGCTGGGATGAGCGAAGCCCAACTCCTGTGCTCCAGGGTGGTTTTGTCAGCCATCCACAGTAACAAAGCAGGGACTGAACGATTGATTCTATGAGACCCTGACAGCCTGTCCAGCTTTGATTTGTTAAGTAGGAACCTCAGTCATTTGTGCCAGGGTTAGAGACATAACAATAGTGATAAAGAATAAGCTTAAATCATTTAAGTACAATCCTAAAAATTACTTGAGAAAGTTGAAATAGTCTTTATGGTGGAAAATTGTTCAGATTTTAGACATATGTACTAAAGCAGATCAGGTATTACTCACATGTTTTCTCTCTGGATGTTCACTGTAAAATCCGAATTTTTGTTACTGTTGTTGTTGTTGTTGTTGTTTTATTGGATATTTTATTTACATTTCAAATGTTATCCACTTTCCAGGTCTCCCTCCAGAAACCCCTATCCCATCCCCCTCCCCCTGCCTATATGAGGGTGCTCCCCCCTACTCCTGCCTTCCTGCCCTCTCATTCCCCTACTCTGGGGCATTGAACCCCCGCAGGAGCAAGGGCCCCTCCTCTCACTGATGTCCAACAAAAACATCCTCTGCCATATATGCTGCGGGGCCATAGATCCCTCCATGAGTACTCTTTGATTGGTAGTCCAGTCCCGGGGAGCTTCTGGGGCTCTGGCCAGTTGACACTGTTGCTCCGTCCAGAGGGCTGCAACCCCTCTAAACTCCTTCAGTCCCTTCTCGAACTCCTCCATTGGAGACCCTGTGCTTAATCCAATGGTTGGCTGTGAGCAACTGTCTCTGTAGTAAAATCAGAATATTACCCGCAGGGCAGTGGTGGCACACACCTTTAATCCCAGCACTTGGGAGGCAGAGGCAGGCAGATTTCTGAGTTCGAGGCCAGCCTGGTTTACAGAGTGAGTTCAAGGCAGCCAAGGCTACATAGAGAAACCCTGTCTCAAAAAAAAAAAAGAAAGAGAGAGAGAGAGAGAGAGAGAGAGAGAGAGAGAGAGAGAGAGAGAGAGAGTGGGAATATTAATAGACACACCAATATGCCAAGACTTGTGTTGGTTGAACTCATGTTAACAACAGATATACAGTTTCTAAAAATTAATTCATTTCCTTATCTAGATTCTTGATTGCCTTGTTTTGTAAAACACCTAAGTTTTTCAGATTGGATGTCTACTGATCATCTGACATTGATAAAATTAGAATCCACTTAAAATGGAACCTATTGTCAAAGCAGGAAAGTTCTCTCCTTCCTTCCTCCTCCTCCCTTTCTTTGCTGTGATTACACCAGCCTCAAAGATGACCAGTGAACTCAATTCATACTGAAGTCTCTCTTTACTCATATTTCTCCCAGGAAAGTCAGGGATGTAGGACACATTCATTCAATTGTTTCTTTTTTTCTCACTGAAAAGTCAGTTCCAACTGAGGCTGGAATGATTTAAATGGCTCCCTCCAGGCACTGGGAAGAAGAGGCAGGATTAGGTTTTCAGAGAAATTACATAGAAACAGGTAAGTCTGAGCTACAGAAGAGATTCCAATAAAAAGAAACAAATAAACAAAGCGTTTGAAAAAAAGGAATAACATTCTTCATTTTCCAGAGACATTGTAGAATAGATACAAATAGGTGATCAGAGCAGTGACACACTAAGAAAATGAAATTTAAAGTGTTACCAACAATTGACTTCTTAAAAAGATATTAATTGAAACTATGCATAGCTAGAGCGACCTCCAAAAGGAGAAGCCTATTCTTTCACTGGTAAGGAAATGGCATTAATAAGATAATGTTTGGACCACACCCAGAGGAAGCTCCACTGACAGGTGCTCTGACACACCCAGGATCAGAGGTGAGGAGGAACCAACATCTTTGCAGCCAGTCCCACAACACCCAGAGGAAGCTCCACTCCCAGGTGCTCTGACATACCCAGGATCAGAGGTGAGGAGGAACTAACATCTGTCCCAACACTGGGAGTAACTGGGACCAGTGGGATCAGGCACACAGGAACTCCACCAGCCCAGTGACTCGGATTCCTTCCGGTCTGTCTGAGCTAGTGTCCAGAGTAGATCTTGGGCGCAAGCTCTGCAGCCAGTCCTACAACACCTAGAGGAAGCTCCACTCCCAGGTGACCTAACAAGCCCAAGATCACAGGATCCCAGAATCACAGGATCACAAACACAGCTTGACTCTGAGGAGTTCTGACACAACCAGGATCACAGGAAGGACAGGATCCAGTCAGATTTAGCAAGTGCAGGTAGCACTAGAGATATCCAGATGGTGGGGGGCAAGCATAAGAAAATAAACAACACAAACCAAGGTCACTTGGCATCATCAGAACCTACTTCTCCCACCATAGCAAGTCCTGGACACACCATTACACCGGAAAAGCAAGATTTAGATATAAAATCACTTCTCATGGTGATGATACAGGACTTTAAGAAAGACATAAATAGCACCATCAAAGAACTACAAGAGAACACATGTAAACAGCTAGAAGCCCTTCAAGAGGAAACACAAAAATCCCTTAAAGATCTTCAGGAAAACACAATAAAACAGGTGAAGGAAATGAGCAAAACCATCCAGAATCTAAAAATGGAAATAGAAACAATAAAGAAATCAGAAAGAGAGGCAACCCTGAAGATACAAAACCTAGGAAAGAAATCAGGAATCATAGATGCAAACATCACCAACAGAATACAAGAGATAGAAGAGAGAATCTCAGGGGCAGAAGACACCATAGAAAGCATTGACACAACAGTCAAAGAAAATGCAAAAAGCAAAAAGCTCCTAACCCAAAACATCCAGGAAATCCAGGAATAAGAAGACCAAACCTAAGGATAATAGGTATGGAAGAGAGTGAAGATTCCCAATGTAATGGGCCAGCAAATATCTTCAACAAAATTATAAACGAAAACTTCCCTAACCTAAAGAAAGAGATGCCCATGAACATACAAGAAGCCTACAGAACCCCAAATAGACTGGACCAGAAAAGAAATTCCTCCAGACACATAATAATAAAAAACACCAAATGCACTAAACAAAGAAAGAATTTTAAAAGCAGTAAGGGGAAAAGGTCAAGTAACATATAAAGGCAGGCCTATCAGAATTACAGCGAACTTCTCACCAGAGACTATGAAAGCTAGAAGATCCTGGGAAGATGTCATATGGACCCTAAGAGAACACAAATGCCAGCCCAGGCTACTATACCCAGTAAAACTCTCAATTATCATAGATGGAGAAAACAAGATATTCCATGACAACACAAAATTTATACAATATCTTTCCACAAATCCAGCCCTACAAAGGATAATAGATGGAAAACATCAACATAAGAAGCAAAACTACACCCCAGAAGAAGCAAGAAGGTAATCTTTCTACAAATCCACACAAACCTAATTCCACCTCTTACAACAAAAACAACAGGAAGTGACAATTACTCTTTCTTAATATATTAACATGAAAATTAATATTACCAACATATCCTAATCGATTGAAATCCAATAATATGAGGAATTAGAAATTTGTTGATTGTCATCCAATGGTCTCTCTAATTTGATAATTGGAGAAATAGGTCTAACATTGTACAATCTATATACACTTTCAGCTTGTTTGTGACAGTGTCTTGCTGTGTACAACATAAGGGTCTTGAAATCTTGCTTCTCCTGTCTCAGCCTCTCTATTAGTAGTATTGTTTATTTCATGTCTTTACACTACACTATGGTTTTCAGCACAGCTTATATATCTCAAAAGTGTTTATATACTCAAAAGAAACATAGATCATTAACTAGGGAGGTTGCTTGTAAGAGAACAACAAAGAGTGAGACTGAATGCTTTGCCTGACATTTGTAACTCTTGTTTGAAGAAGAGGACTTTATAAGTTACTTGTTCTTTGAGATGAATACTTTTCCAAATTATCACAGCTAATGAACTAATTCTTACCCTCACCCAATGTCGGTGCCACCCTTCAAGCAGAACCATTGTTCATTGAATCAGTTGGTGAATGACTTTAGGGATAGACCATCTTAATATACACACCATTTCTTAAATGAATGTAACCTGTTCTCTGTGAGCTGAGAATAAAGTCACACACTCAAGTCAAATACTTTTGATCATAGCAGGAAGTCTGAGTCAAAAAATCTTGCCTACATGAACAACAATTACTAACTAGTACCCTCAGAGCTCCCAGGGACCCAACCACCAATCAAGGACTATACAGGGTGGGACTGAATGTTCTGGCAGCATGTGTATAGTAGAGGACTGCAAATTTGATCATCAGTAGGAGGAAAGGACCTCGGCCTTGTGAAGGTTTTGTGCCCCAGTGTAGGGGAATGCCAGGGCCAATAAGTGGGAGAGGGTGGGGTGACAGGCATGGGGAGGGGGGAGGCAAAAGAAGATTGTTCTTGTTGTTTTTGTTTGTTTGTTTGTTTTGGAGGGGAACCTGGGAAAGGAAAAATTTACATGTAAATAAAGAAATTATCTAAAAAAAAAAAAAAATCTTGCCTACAATTCATTCCTCGATGCAGCATAACTGTCAACGCTGAGCTTAGCTATGATGGAGGTAAAATCCTTTGGTGATGTGAGGGTCATTGAAGTACAGCCTTATTACAATGAAATCCAATGTCTA
>JADRCD010139795.1:0-10513 GCA_019843815.1 Montemys delectorum | reverse complement strand
TTTTTTTTTTTTTTTTTTTTTTTTTGGTGTTTTGGGTTTTTTTTGGAGGAGAGACTGGGAAAGGAGATATCGTATGACATGTAAATAAAGAAAATATCTAATAAAAAAAAAAGCTGCAAGGGAAAAGGGCCAAGTAACATACAAAGGTAGACCTATCAGAATTACACCAGACTTTTCAACCAAGACTATGAAAGCCAAAAGAGGCTGGTCAGAGGTCATGTAGACTCTGAGAGTCAAATGCTAGCCCAGGCTCCCATACCCAGCAAAATTTTCAATCAACATAGATGAAGAAACCAAGACATGTTAGGATAAAACAAAATTTAAACAGTATCTATCTACTAATACAGTCCTACATAGGATGCTGGAAGGAAAACTCCAACACAAAAAAAGGTACCTATACCAAAGAAAAGACAAGATTTCAAACATCTCACAACAAACCTAAGAGGAAAGAACCATAAGCACATAAAGTCACCTACAAAAACAAACATATCAGGAACCAACAGTCATCTGTCTTTAATATCTCTCAATATTAATGGATTCAACTCACTCATAAAAAGACATAAGCTAACAGACTGGATACACAAACAAGATCCAGCATTTTGCTGCATGCAAGAAATATACCTCAAGAACAAAAACAGACACTATCTCAGAATAGATGGGAAAAAAAGTCTTCTAAGCAAATGTTTGAAGGAAACAATTTGGAGTTGCCATCTCAATATCCAATAAAATAGACTTTCAATTAAAAGTTATCAAGCATGATGAGGAAGGATACTTCATATTCATCAGAGGGAATATCCATCAAGAGAAAGTCTCAATTCTGATCATCTAGCCCCAAATGCAAGAGCACCCCACATTCATAAAAGATACTTAACTAGTGCTCAAAACACATATTGAACCTCACACAATAATAGTGGCAGACTTCAATACCCCACTCTCACTAATGGACAGGTCATGAAAGAGAAATTAAACAAAGACACAGTGAAACTAATAGAAGTTATTAACCAATTAACAGTTATCTACAGAACATTTCACCCTAAAACAAAAGAATACACCTTCTCAGCAACCCACGGTACCTTGTCCAAAATCAACCATATAGTTGGTTCCAAAACAACTCTCAACTGATAGAAGAAGATTGAGATAATCCCATGCATCCTATCAGATCATTGTGGCCTAAGGCTAGTCTTCAATAACAACAAAAACAGCAGAAAGCCCACATACAAGTGGAAACTAAACAACTCTCTACTCAATGATAACTTGGTCAGGGAAGAAATAAAGAAAGAAACTAAAGACAACACTCATTCATGTTAAAAGTATGGGAGTGATCAGGAATTCAAGGCCCATCTAAACATAATGAAAACTATGTACTGCAAACTAACAGCCAATATCAAACTAAATAGAAACATACTTGAAGCAATCCACCTAA
Organism: Montemys delectorum; assembly: GCA_019843815.1. Taxonomy (NCBI): domain Eukaryota; kingdom Metazoa; phylum Chordata; class Mammalia; order Rodentia; family Muridae; genus Montemys; species Montemys delectorum. Next base: position 9,090 of record JADRCD010139795.1, on the reverse strand, counting down.
ATCTGGAACAAGACAAAGATGTGCACAGTTCTCATATTTATTCAATATAGTACTCAAAATGCTAGCTAGAGCAATAAACAACAAAAAAAGATCAAGAGAATACAAATTGACCAAGAGGAAATAAAGGTATCACTATTTGCAGATGATATGATAGTATACATAAGCAACCCCAAAAAATCTACCAGAGAACTTCTCCAGCTGATAAACAACTTCAGCAAACTGGCAGGATACAAAATTAACTCAAATAAATCAGTAGCTTGTCTTGGTACAAATGATAAACACACTGAGAAAGAAACTAGGGAAACAGCTCCCTTCACAATAGCCACAAATATTATAAAATATCTTGGGGTAAGTCTAACCAAACATGTGAAAATATTTATGACAATAACTTCAAGTCTCTCAAGAAATAAATCGAAGAAAATCTCAGAAAATGGAGAGATCTCCCATGCTCACAGATTTTCAAAATTAACATAAAATGGTCATCCTGCAAAAGGTTATCTACAGATGCAATGCAATCCTCATCAAAATTCCAACACAATTCTATAAAGACATGGAAAGATCACTTCACAAATTCACCTTGAAAGGCAAAAATCAATAGCAAAAACAATTCTTAAAAATAAAAGAATTGCTGGGTTAATCACAATCCCTGACATCAAGCTTTGCTACAGAGCAATAGTGATTAAAAACAAACAAACAAACAAACAAAAACTGCACAGTATTGGTATAGAGACAGACATGATGATTAATGGAATAGAATCGAAGACTGAGAAATAAAACCACATACCTATGGACACTTGATCTTTGACAAAGAAGCCAAAAATATACAATGAAAGAAATATTTCCAATAAGTGGTGCTGTTCTAACTGACAATCTGTATGTAGAAAAATGAAAATGGTCCCATATTTGTCACCTTGCATAAAGCTCAAGTCCAAGTGGATTAAGAACCTCGACATAAATCCAGGTATACTGAATCTAATAGAAGAGAAAGTGAGAAAGAGGCTTGAGCTCATTGGTACAGGGGAAATTTCCTAAACAGAACAACAATGGCTCATGCTCTAAGGTCAAGAACTGGTAAATGGGAGCTCATGAAATTGGAAAGCTTCTGTAAGGCAAAGGACATAGTCAATAAGACAAATCGGCAACCTACACATTGGGAATAAAAATCTTCCCTAACCCCACATCCAATACAGACCTAATATCCAAAGTATATAAAGAACTCAAGAAGCTAAACACCCAAAACCAAACAACCCAATCAAAGCATGGGGTATAGAACTAAGAGTATTCACACCAGAGGAATCTCACAAAGCTGAGAAACACCTAAAGAAATATGCAAAGTCCTTGATAATCAGAGAAATGCAAATCAAAACTACCCTGAGATTCCACCTTACACCAATCAGAATATCTAAGATCAAAGCATCAGGGGACAAGACATGTTGGAGAGGACGTGGAGTAAAAGGAACATTCCTCCATTGCTGGTGGGATTGTAAACTGATACAACCACTTTGGAAATCAATCTTGAGGTTCCTCATAAAATTGCAAATAGATCTACGGAAGACCAAGCAATACTACTCTTGGGAATATACCCAAAAGAGGTCTCACCACGCCATAGGGGCACCTGTTCCACTATGTTCATAGAGGTCTTGTTTGTGATAGCCAGAACCTGGAAACAACTCATACGTCCCACTACAGAAAGAATGATTCCTTTACACAATAGAATACTACTCAGCTATTCGAAATGAGGACATTCTGAGTTTTGTAAGCAACTGTATGGAACTAGAAAATATCATCCTGAGTGAGATAACTCAGACCCAAAAGGACATTCATGGTATGTACTTCAATAATAAGTGGATATTAGTCCCCTCCTAAAAAAAAAAAAAAAAAAAAAAAAACCTGCAGAGTACCCAAGATACAGCTCACAGAACTCAAAAAGTTCAACAAGGTGAAGGTCCAAAGTGAGACGCCTCAGTCCCACTTAGGGACTTAGGTGGGAGAAGAAAGCAATCAGAATGTGGGAGGCAGGGAGGGACTTGGGAGGGAGAAATGGACTGAAGCCCTGAGGGCCAGCAGAAAGATTAAAAACTGTCAACCTCTGGAGGTAGGAGGTTGGGAGGACTCTACACAATGTATCAGAGACCTGGGAGGTGAGAGAATCTCAGGAATCAAAGGGAGGGACCTTAGACGAAATGCCCTACAGTGAGGAGAGGGAGTTTGTAGAGCCCACCTCCAGCAGAAACTCAGGGCATTAAGTGAGAGATGGGGTTGCCATCCCACAGTCAAAACTCCGACCCATAATTGTTCCTGTCTGAAAGAACTGCCGGGATGGAAATGGAGAGGAGCCTGAGGAAAAGAAGGCCTAGTGATAGGCCCAAATTGGGATCCAGGTCAAGGGGAGGCACCAATGTCTGACACTATTACTGATGCTATGGAGTGTTCATAAAAAGGGACCTATCTGAAAGTCCCTCTGAAAGGCCCAACAAGCAGCTGAAAGAATCAGATGTAGAGATTTGCACCCAATCAATGTACACAAGCTACACCACTGTGGTTGAATTAGGGAACAACTGGAAGAAGCTGAGGGGAGGGTGACCCTATAAGAGGATCAGCACTCTGAATTTACCTGGACCCCAGAGATCTCTCAAGCACTTGACCATCAACCAAACAGCAAATACTAGCTGATATGAGGCTCCCAACAAATACACAGCAGCGACTGCTGGGTTTGTATTCACTCACTCAGAGGAGATGCACCTAACCCTCAAGAGACTGGGGGCTCCAGGGAGTTTTGAGGTCTGGTGGGGTAGGTGGTAGCTGGTGGGTGGTGGGGACATCCTTGTAGAGACAGGGGATCAGGAAGGAAGTATGTGATGTGGACTGGGAGGGGAATAAAATCTGGAGTGTAAAATAAATAAATTAATTAATGACAAAAATAATACTTATCATGTAACCTAAGAAACTAAATTATATATTTTATATGAAATATATTCATTCTATGTATTGAAATTTTTGTTCAAAATTCCAAATTAAAAATTTCCACAAAGTAATAACTTAATAATAAAATGTTGAAATGTTATAAACAAACCAAAGATAAAAGTGTGTTTAGAGTATCTTTGAAGTTCTCTCTGTCTCTCTCTCTGTCTCTGTCTGTCTCTCTCTCTGTCTCTGTCTCTCTCTGTCTCTGTCTCTCTCTGTTTCAGTCTGTCTCTGTCTCTGTCTCTGTCTCTCTCTCTCTCTCTGTTCTTTCTCTACTGGGAGATATTTGAAGTACACATATAACAAGTGGTCACTTTAATATTTGATTCTGTTGTTAAACTTGATCTGATTTAATGTTATAAATTTAATGTTCATGAGTATAAACAAATGACAGTTAAAATTGAAATTGACATCCAAAATTAAATTTCCATATGGTTTAACATTTTTAAAATTTTATTTGTATATGTGTCTGTGTGTCTGTGTCTGTGTGTCATTTTAGAAATGTATATTAGCTGCTGTGTGCTTTTAAAATTATTAAATCTTTCTTGAAAGGTACAGCATGTTTTTATACAGCTTCATAAAAATGATGTTGAAAAATTTACTATGTTTTTATAATATCATTTTTTATTTAATCATTTTTTACAGTCCAGATTTTATACCCCTCCCAGTCCACACTTTAACTGTTCCACATCCCATACCTCCTCTCTCTATCTCCAGGAGGATGTCCCAATCACCCTACCCTCTAACCCCCACCCCACTGTACCTTTCCAGTCCCTGGGGTCTCCAGTCTCTTGAGGTTTAGGTGCCTCTTCTCTGACTGGGTCCAAACTTGGCAGTCCCCTGCTGTCCATGTGTTGGGGGCGTCATATCAACTGGTGTATGCTGCCTGGTTGGTGGTCCAGTGTCTGAGAGATCTCCAGGGGTCCAGTTTAGCTGAGACTGCTGGTCCTCCTACAGGGTCACCCTCCTCCTCAGCATCTTCCAGCTTTTCCCTAATTCAACCATAGGGGTCCCTGGCTTCTGTCCATTAGTTGAGTGTAAATATCTGCATCTGACTCTTTCAGCTGCTTGTTCTGGAGGGCCTTCATAATAGGTCCCTTTATTTTGCACACTCCATAACCTCAGTAATAATGTCAGGCCTTGGAGTTTCCTCTTGATCTGGATCCTAATTTGGGCCTGTCACTGGGCCTTCTTTTCTTAATAGAAGAACTGACTAGAAAAAAAATAAGAATGGAAAAGAGGAGTTAGAGAAAGGAATGAAGGAGTTGAAGGGGTTTGCAAACCCATAGGAAGAACAACAATATCAACCAACCAGGTCCACCAGAACTCCCAGGGAGTAAGCCATCAACAAGAGAGTACACATGGCTCCAGCTGCATATGTAGCAGAGGACAGCCTTGTCATGCACCATGTCAAGGAAGGAGAGCTCCTTGGTCCTTTGAAGGCTCTATAGATATACCAGTGTAGGGGAATCTAGGGTGGGGAGGTGGGAGTGGGTGGGTGGGTGGGTGGGCAGAAGAACACTCTCATAGAAGCAGGGGGAGGGAGGATGTGATATGGTATTCCCATGAGAGAGGGAAACTGGAAAATGGGATAACATTTGAAATGTAAGTAAAGAAAATATCCCCGGGCAGTGGTGGCACACACATTTAATTCCAGCACTTGGGAAGCAAAGGCAGGTAGATTTCTGAGTTCGAGGCCAGCCTGGATTACAGAGTGAGTTCCAGGACAGCCAGGGCTACAGAGAGAAATCGTTTCAAAAAAAATGAAAGAAAAAAAAAAAGAAGAGAAAAAGAAAAAGAAAAAAGAAAAAGAAAGAAAGAAAATATCCAATAAAAAAAAAAAGAACTGGTAAGTGTATATCAACCATGAATTATTTTGCTCTTTATGATGTTTTCATAAAAAGCAATGAAAAGATAAGAACTGGCTGCTTATATTTGTAAATGTTAATAAGATAATTTATATTCCATGTTATAATGTGAGAAAATACAGTGTATGTTTTGTAAAATTAAGCTTTTTGGGGGCCAATGTGAGAGGAGGTTATAGTTTTCATTCCATTCTAAAATTCAAAGGTTTCAGAGTTTCCATAAGCAACACAAATATAGCTACTGAAACAGTTTCTGCTCATAGTCACAGCAGTCAAATTTCATGAGGATATGTAGAAATGCAGTTCTGAGACTTTTCAGCCCTGCTGATAATCCACTCAGTAAGTAATGTAAATGATCCTACAAGAATAAATTTAGGGCTACAACAGCAAGTAATTTCTGTCCCTGTCATTGCTTAATGTGGGTGTACTATAAGGTTAAGACAGAGGAACTCCCTGGAAAGGAGTTTGGTTGTTGTTGTTGTTGGCTGCTGTTGTTTATTCTTTTATTGTTATTTTTTTTTTAGTAGTTCTCTTTTGGTCTTATAGAAATTACTTCTCCCAATTAGACTAAGCAATAAGTTATTCCTGTACTGAACCAAGGTCTAAAACAGGTTTTAAAATAAGATCTTTCCCCTACAACTGTATTTTCAAGAGTCTAGTATGAGAATTTAAACTTTAAACCTAATGATCTTTATTTCTTTATACTTAGTGGTGTGATATTTACTAACGTAGGTTTTCTAGGACATTTTTTCTCTGTATCTTATCATGTATCCTATCTATTCTTACCTAAGTTTAAAAATAGTTTTCAGGAAAAATAAAAGCTACATTTGAAGAACTGTTACTGTGAAGGAAACTTGTTTCTGGGTTTTGGTAGTTAGGGCTATTACAGGCATAGTTTTGTAAAGCACTATATACCTGAGAAGAAAGGACTCAGAGAGAACATTACCCTCCCACTGTAACACCCACTCATTCTGCAAAGCAGTCACAAAAACATTAAGAGTTATTACCCAATGATTCACAGAGTGCTCTTCATGAGCCCTGTTTAGGTGCCCCAAGTAAGAGTTGAGTTTAGATTTTTGTTTACTTGGTAACGTTATATTATTTTTTCTCCTTTCCCTGGTGATCATACGATACTAATGTATACCAATTATCTTTTTAAAATGTGTTATGTGTGTATATAGTGTATGGCTGTGCTTGTGGTTTTCTTTTGTTTACTTAAATCTTTGAAATAAAAACAAATGCAACCTCACCCTTTAAAGATGAAGTTAATGTGATCTGGAAAGCGTCTGCCTTCCTGAAATCTACACAGTAAGTGGTAGCATCAGGAATGTGAACAGGTGTCCTGTGTAACTTGGGGCCATCACTTTAAACTCAGCAGTGAACTGACTCTACCTCCACTCTACTCTTAGGCTGTGTTTTCACCTGCATCCAGACTTCTACTTAATATAAAACTTTCTCAAAGTTAACTTTTCCAAGTATTTTATCAAGTGATTCACTCTTAGGCATTGAGATTATGATAGAATTAGGGAGGTTTAATGTTTGTCAAAGGAACAGGGGATGAGCAAAAAGGAAGAAGTAGAAAAAGAGGAGGAGGAGGAGGAAGTGGAAGAAGAAGAAGAAGAAGAAGAAGAAGAAGAAGAAGAAGAAGAAGAAGAAGAAGAATTTATACTTTCAAGTGTAACTGGCTATTAAAAATAGATTTGAAGTGAGAAAACCCATGACTGAGCCCATGATTGATTTCTCCATGTGTGATGTGATAAAAGGAGATGAGTGTTAACACACATTCTTACTATTAAAACATATGTATTTTGAAATGGTTGTATTCTGAAGTCTTAACTTCAACTAAATAATGTAATATAGTGTCTCTAAACTTTAGTGAAGAGAAACTTCTCTGAGAAATGCATGAACTTGTAACCAAGATGACTGGAAAACTATTGGGAATAATCAGAGACACTGGATGGGTGGATGCAGGAGACAGCTGTGTGCTCTCCATGCTGCTGGGTGGGTATCTGGCTATAGGAAGCCACAGAACTCCAGTAAGAATGAGTGGAAGCAAGCAGTCCAGGGTCCCTGGGCCTCACAGAAGATGACAGGTTCTAGCTCTTGGGCATCACAGGATGTCACTGGACACCACAGAAGAGCTAAGAATGGGTGCCCCCCCTGGGGTGGCAGTGACCCCCCCAGCCAAAAGGAAAAATGTGCAGGAAGGGAGAAGGCTCTGTATGGGTGCAGGTGAGAGTCTTTGATCAGGTCTGGCAACTGGAAATGCTGGGAAGCTTTTCTGGGGGTGATTAAACACAGCTATTTAGGGGAAGGTCTAGTCCATTGTTCTAGAATGGCAAGTCTAAGTGAAAGGAAGCAGTCCAAGGTTTTAGAGTTTTATTGTGGAAAACAAGAGGGGGGGGGGAGACAGAGAAAGTAGAAAAGTAGAGGCTGATCATAGCCACATTGAGAGAGGGGAAAGGGAGGGGGAGAGAGGAAGCAAGACTGAAAATGAAGATAAGAAAGAAAACAAGAGCTAATGTCTGGGGGCGTACCTCACTGTTCTGTCCCTTGTAGAATTTTCTACTGGGTCTCTGGAGTAAGCCTTGCTCAACCAGAACACAGACTGCCTTTCACAATCCAACACCAGATCACTACTCCCTACTGATCCCTCCTTCAGACAGTTCCTCCCTTCATCCCCCCAACACTTATCCTCTAAGAGGATAGAGTTTGCCCTCAATGATTCCCCTCCCCCCCCCCCCCCCCCCCCCCCCCCCCCCAAAAAAAAAAAATCAAGTCTCTTCAGGGGCTAGGCTCCTTCTCTCCCACTGGGGCCAGACAAGGCAGCCCAGTTAGGAGAATGAATTCCACAGACAGGCAGCAGCTTTAGAGAGTGCCTGCTCCAAAGTTTTTGAGAGAACCTCATGAAGACTGACCTGCTGCGTATCTGCTACATATGTGCAGTGGACCAGATTCCAGGACGTGTGTGCTCTTTGGTTGGTGGTTCAGTCTTTGAGAACCTCCAAGGTTTCAGGTTAGTTGACTCTGTTGGTCTTTTGTGAAGTTCCTATCCCATTTGTCACCATCAATCCTTCCCTCAAGTGTTACATGAGAGTCTCCAAGTTTCATCCACAGTTTGGGTCACTGTATCTGCATCAGCCTAATGGTAAGTGGAGCCTCTCAAACGGCAGTGGTGCTAAGTTTCTATCTGCAAGCATAACTGAGTATTATCAATAGTATAAGGGATTGGTACTTGCCTGTGAGGTGGGTCTCAAATTGGGTCAGTTATTGGTTGGCCATTTCCTTAGCCTTTGCTCCATTTTTGTCAGTGCATTTCTTATAGACAGGTCAAATTTTGGGTCAAAAATTTTGTGGGTGGTTTGGTGGTACTGTCTGGTTACAATAGGTGGCCACTTCAGGTTCCACATCTTCACTATAAGTGTCAGTTAAAGGCACCCACATAGACTTCTGGGAGCTTCTCCATCCCAAGACTGGCACATTTAGAGATGCCCCCACACTCTGTACCTGCTAGCTGCCCTCTGGCCTTCTCTCAGCCCTCTGGCCTTCTCTCAGATCTCTCCCTTCACTTTTCCCTGAATACACTTCTATTTTTCTCTCCCCATCCACTTTCCCATCTAGTTACAACCCTCCATCTGCCTCCTATGACTGTTTTATTACTCCATCTGAGTAAGATTCAAGCATTCTCGCTTGGTCCTTCCTTCATGTTTCACTTCTTTGAGTCTATGGAATGTAGCTTGGGTACCATGAACTTTATGGCTAATATCCACTTATAAGTCATATTATAGGACTTTGCATGCATATCCTTTGGGGTCTGCTTTACCTCACCCGGGGCGAAAAATTCTAGTTACATCCATTTGTCTGAAAGTTCATTATGTACATGTTTTTAATAGATGAATAGTATTCCATTGTGTAAATGGTCGACATATACTTTCTTTTCTTTTCATTTATTGTATATTTTATTTATTTACATTTCAAACTTCATCCCCTTTCCCACTTTCCTCTCCTGCAATCCCCTTCCCCAATCCTCCTTCCCCTTGCTTCTATGAAGGTGCTTACCCACCAACCTACCCACTTACACCTTCTGTCCTGGCATTACCGTACACTGGGACATCAATACTTCCCAGGACCAAGGTCCTCTCTTCCCATTGATGTCCAACAAGGCCATCCTTTGCTATATATGTGCTGGAGCTATGGGTCCCTCCATGTGTACTCTTTAGTTGGTAGTTTAGTTCCTAGGAGCTCTGGGTGGGGGGGGGGG
>JADRCD010139794.1:0-13986 GCA_019843815.1 Montemys delectorum | reverse complement strand
CAGGATAATCTCTTGATTCCTCAGAACTAAATTCTATAATCAAACATGTCTTACCATCAAACACAACGTTAAGTCATAAGTTGTTGAAATCCAAATAGTACTGTTTAACAAGGTAAACACTAAATCTAAATAGAGTTTATTTCATCAAAGGCCTCCTTCCCTCACACAAAGTTCCTGGAACTACCAAGCTGCTATTAGTGAACTCAATAAATTTTAAGTAAAATGAAAGTATCACATCTCAAAATAACATAGAAACATAAAATTTATGTGTAAATGTATGTTGGCATAAATGTGTGTATATTTAACACAAATAAAGCGTGGTTGTTAATTCTCCAAATAAAACAATTTTCAATAATAGTGTGGAACCAATAAAGTTGAAAAAATGAAGGACATGTAGAAGCTGTGGCCAGGGAGGAAGACAGATTATCTACATGGCACAGTCTCAGAGCTGCAGTGCTCACAGTACACTGTTTGGATCTGTGAGTTTTACATCCTCAGAGTCAACAAACCATGGAGGAAAGGGTCTTTAAAAACAACAAAGGAGCCTACATCTGTGCAGAACATGTGCAGATGTTTTTCCTGTCATTGTTCCCTAAACAGTTCAACATAACAACTATTTACATAACATTTGCATTGTACCCGGTGCTATAAATCAGCCTCCGATGGCCTAAAGCATGTGGAGATATGTGCTTACATTGTCTGTGAAACAAGACTATTTTATAGGAGACTCAGCACCCATAACGTTGGCGTCTATGGGGGTTCCCAGAAGCAATCTCTTTTCAGACATAAAGGAATAGTAGTCTTTATTTTCAGTCTTGGAAACCAATCACATTTCAGGCCAGAGAAGGATGGGAAACTCAGACATGATTTTAAAAGGCATCTACCTTAGGGATGAGGCTAACCCTTCAGCTGTCTAAAATACTTCTGACTAGAGCTCACTACAAACCTTCAGCATCAATATACATTTAAGAAAAAAAAAAAAAACCTAGGATGTCAGATTTCTGAAATTGCTGCCCAAGGGAGGTCTAAAAACAAAATTTAAAGTTCAGCGAACTGTTTCTTTGACATCTTTTTCTACTAGCACTGTCTCAAATGGAAAGTATCAATTTCTCCAAAAGTCAGAAATAGTTCACCAAAATCTTGTTTTATTTTTGTCTTGGACAACTTTATAACTTCTACCGGTATCTCCCAAACTCACATTTTAGGTAACTCTTTGTTCTGTTCTGTTTACATGTATTTATTTAGGTCGGGGATAGTACATATTACTACATGGGTATGGAGATCAAAGGATATAAATGGTACGAGTAGCTCTTTCTTTTCACCACGTGGATTCCTAGAACTGAACTCATGTTGTCAGGTTTAGTTGGTGTGGTGTGACAGATTCATCCTGGGGAGTCACAAGACATGAATCTATTAACCCCAGCTAGGGAACTTATAACTAACCAAAGATTGGAGGCACCAAAGTCAGACGTGGTGAGCCAACGAGTTTTTTTCGGAGTTACTTATGGGGACATGGGTAAGGGTTCACTTAAAGGAGTAGAAATGACTCAAAGACAGATGAACTTCCAACACGAACCACATCATGGGTTACAGCTCACCAGAGCTTGAAACCTCAAGCATATTGTGAAGCCTATAGACCATACAACAGACTAGAGAGTATCCTTTTCAGGTGATGTGACTGACTCAGTCTGAGTGTCTTCCAGATGGCACACCTGGCCTTTGTTTCTTTGAAGCAGTTCTACTGGTCTTTTCTTCTTACAATCAGTTAGACTTGTCTGAGAATCTTCTCTGCAGCTTGGCCTGTCTAAGAGTGAGTCTCATTCGTCTCTATTGTTTATATTCTCTTGGAGAAAAAAAAAGGACCGTGAAGTGAATCTGCTCAGTTTTAGGGACTTTCTGAAACTATTGTTGGTTTTTAACTTCCTACTCTGAGAGTTTTATTTCACAATGGAATGTTTCAACCGTCAGTTGTACTTTTTCCCAGAAGCCATTTTCTCTACCTGTTTTTGGTAATTCTTTTTTTTAATGTTTTTGAGATTATAATATTACATAATTTTTCTCTTCTCTTTCCTTCTCTAAATGCTCCCATATGCCCCTCCTTGTCTCTTTCAAATTCACTAGCCTTAGAGAGGCAGAGACAGATGGATCTCTGTGAGTCTAAGGCCAGTGTGGAATACAGAACAAGCTCCAGAATAGCCATGGCTGCCCAAGGAGACCTTGTCTAACAACAAACAAGCCAACTGAGGTAATTCTTAAGAAATTAAATTCGTTTTTTCTTATGTAATGGGGTTGTCTTTAATTCTAAATTATAATCTGTAACATTGCATTGTAATAATTAAGCCTTTTTCTCACAAATCCCAGTATTTTTAATCACCTGCACAGCTAGGTAGATACTATAATTACCATTTATTTTCTAGTAAGAAATTTAATTTCTTAGAATGAATGCATTTTCACAACAAAATCAAGCAGAAAATACAGAGTTCTTATCTATTCATTTCTCTCATACGTGCACACAACATGTCCACTACCAACGTCTCTTACCAGAAGAACACCTTTGTTATCAGTGGACATGATTTCACATCTCCTCTGACAACAGCTCTGTGTATCAGAGTTGGTTCTGTACAGTCTGTAGATTTTGACAAATGAATGATGGTATGCCCACCATTCTTTCACTATGCTGACAGTTTCCTGTTCTCTACCTCTTCATCTCTAACACCTAGCCCTAGAGAGCACATATATATTCTCATTGTCCCCATAGTTTAAGCTTTTCTTGGTTATCATATAGTGTTTGCCCATATTTTTGCGTGCATTTTAGACAATAATCATTTATTAAGTAAGTTTTACATATATTCTCTGCATTTTTAATTATTTTATTGTCCTTTATTATTTTATTATTTTTTGCTTTTTAATAATTACTTTACTATTTTAATTCTCTCCTCACTCTCCTACTCTTGCTTGCTTTCTCTCTCTCTTTCTCTTTCTCTCTCTTGTGTATGTGTGTGTGTGTGTGTGTGCACATGTGCACACATGTGTACTCCAAAGACACCATCAGTTGTCTTCCTCTGCTGTTCCTCACCCTATTCCTCTGAGACAAATAGCTGTGTGCTATTATAATATCCAGCTGATGGTGGAGCTCAGTGATTAGTTATCCTGGCTAGCCAGGGGACCCCCTGAACTCCTCCTCTCTATACCTCCCAGAACTAGGATTACAGTCATGTACCCCCATGCCTGGGGTACAGCCCTTGGTTTTCACGGGGTAAATACTTTCATTGTCGAAGAGCTCCACCTTTCATGCTTTATGCTTTTAATTTTCGATCTTGAAACTATGGCCACAGTGAAAGTCATGAATGTTTCCTCCTGTGTTGTCTTCTAACAAATTTGTAGTTTTCCATTTTCATTTGTGGGCTACAACTCATTTTGATTTATTTATGATATACAATTTATGCCTAGATTTCTTTTCCTGAACTCTGATTGACTGGCACCATTTGTTGAATCTTTGCTTTTCTATGTTACTTTTGCTTCTGTGTCAATGACCATCTGGTATGGTTATACAGTATGCTCCTCCATTCTCTATTCAGTTCTGTTAACATATTTGTCTTTCAACAGATTCCACCTTGACTCAATTCCTGTAGCTCTCCTACAGGCCTTTAAGTAAGTTAGTATCATTTCTCCATCTCTGTTCTCTTTCAACCGGAAGTTGAGTATTTGGGATCTTTTGACTCTTCTTGCAAGCTTCTTTGGTCAGTTAGCCATTGCCCACATAACAATTTGCTGGGAATTGTGGCTGAAATAGCATAAACTACAAAGCAGCTGAGAACTGATCATTCTATAGTCAATAACAACATTGACTATATGAACTTTGAGTAATTGTTTCTTGCATGTAGTTTCCTCTCAAATAATTCTTATATAAATATTTATGGATTTGTATATATACATTTCACTTCCAGAATGCTGATATAAATAGTAATGCAACTATAATTTTGAATTCCACTTGTTCATGGCTAAGCCATAGTGAATTGATGCTCTTATATATTTACCTTATTTTTATAATGTTCTTATAATTACTTTTATTTTTTTTTAATTTTATATGTGTGAGTATTTTGCTGGCATGTATGTGAGTGTATCACAGTCGTGCTTGGTACCCATCATAGTCAAAACAAGGCATCAGATGCGCTCTGGAGCTGAAGCTGCAGATGGTTGTGCATAGCCGTGTGGAAGCTGAGACTAGAACCTAGGTCCTTTGCAAGAACGACTATAGATCATAACCACTGAATCCACTCTCCAGCTCCTTTAAAATTGTTTGGTTTTTGTTGGTTTGTTTGTTTGTTTTTCTGAATAATGAGACTCTCCTTTAACTCTTTTATTTTATTTTATTAATCATGTTATTCATTTACATTTCAAATGATATCCCCCTTTCCAGTTTCCCCTCCACAAACCCCTCATCCCATTCCCCCTCCCCTTTGCCTCTATGAGGGTGCTCTCCACCCACTCACCCACTCTTGCCTCACTGCTCTAGCATCTCCCATGCTGGGGCATCATTACGGTCGTTCCCCTAGCTTTTCCACTGGGGTCTCCCAGGGCTCAGACACATGGTTGGCTGTGAGTCTCTGCATCTGTATTGGTTAGGTGCTTTTTAATTCTAACAATCTTGTCAGCTTTTTGGGTTTGTTTGTTTCAGTTACTCTGAGTGAACTAAGGTTTCCTTTTGTTCGTTTGTTTCTTTCTTTCTTTCTTTCTTTTTTCTTTCTTTCTTTCTTTCTTTCTTTCTTTCTTTCTTTCTTTCGTTCTTGCAGCATTTCAAGCACAATACTAAAAAGACTGAAACATTCATGCTTCGCTGCTGGTGTCCAAAAGGAAGTTTTGAGATTTTCACCAATAAATGCACTTTTAATAACAACTTGTTAAAGAGTTCTACTATTAGGTTGAGTAAGTTTTCACCTTTCCCTTTGAGAATTTTTATGATGAACTGATGCTACATTTTTGTTGAATACATTTCCACATGCACTGTTATATGACTGTGGATTTTTAATCACTAACATGTTATTGCTATAAGTTACATTGCTTAATTTTCAGATGTTAAAACAATCTTGCAAGCTTAAGATAAATAAATCTTTTATTACTTTTTAAAAAATCTTTATATTTCATTTGGTAACATTCCTCTGATTTTTCATGCAGCTTTGCTTGTGATAGACGCTAGTAAGAGAATAGAATCGATTTCAAAACATTTGCTCTGCTTCTCTTTTCTGTTAGTATTGGCACATAAATGGACAGTTTCTAACTTAAACCTTTGGAAGATTTCAGCAGCAAATTCTTTAACCCTGCTTCCCCCATGGAAGATTGTAAAATACTGGCTTAATTTCTTTAACAAATATGGACTGCCTATTTCTTCCTTTCAGAATATTGGCAGATGGTGCCTCTCCAATAATTGGTCCATTTTATCTGGGTTATCAAACCTGTGCACAGGGAGTTGTTAATATTACACCTTTATTATTCTTTTACCATCTGTGCAGTTTTCAGTGTTCTTCCTTTCATCATATATATTAATATTTATAACCTTTCTCTTTTTCTTAATTAGCTTGGCTAAATGATTATTGATTTTTTTTTAAATTTTGTTGACATTCCCTGTTGATGTGTTCTTTGAAATTTCACCTTTCTAAAGTAGCATCTTGGGTTAGAGATTTTAGATGGTTTCTCTTCCTGTTGTGTGCACTGAATGCTGCAGATTGCTCTTTAAAGACTGCCCTTACTACACCTCACACATGTCAATAAATATATTTCATTTCCCTTTAATTCAAAATATTTTCTAGTTTTTCTCTTTAGTCTTTATTACTTATGCTTAATGTCCCTGTGGTGAAGATTTCCTTTCTGTATCTTTCTGGGATAGGTTTCTAACTTAATTATTTTGTTAATTGATTTGCACTGTGCTTTGAAATGAGACAGCGCAGAATATCTACTCTTTTTTACTTGTTACAATGGTTTCTTTGTGGACAGGACTGTGTCTAGTATTCTACTGTTGCCGAAGAGCTTAGTAAATGTCAGCTAAAGTATGTTCTGTTTAAATCTATCCTGAATAATTTTCTACTATATGGATGCATCTGTTTCTGATGGAGTGGTACTAAGATTCTAACAGCATATTCATCTCTTTCTCCTTGCAATTATGACCAATTATGTTCCATATCTTTAAACGCTTTATATTTGTTTTATTATATGTGTGTATGGGTGTTTTGCTACTATGTATGTGTACCAAGTACATACCTGACACCCCTGGAGGTCAAAAGAGATCATCGAATCCCCTAAAACTGAAGTTAATGGATCGTTTTTAGCTGGGAACTGAACCAAAGTCCTCAGAGAGAGTAGCAAGTGCTCTTAAACCACTGAGTTATATTCTTAACTTTACCATTTCCAAAATTAATTAACTAAATTAGGATTGTGATTAAATTCAGTCAGAAAAAAAGTTCAGAAAAGAATACTGTAATGCCAAGTTTGTATTGCTTAACTGTAAAAAACAAACAAACAAACAAATGCACAAGAGTTCATTACAGTAAAAATTATACTGAGCAGAATGTAATAGCTATAATAGTTAAGAAAATTATGGATGTTTTTACAATATGCTACAAAAAAACACGTCAAAATTGAACGAAAGGTAAGTGATATGGTTAGGATTTTCTATCTGCCTGCCTTCCCTCCTTTTGCTCTATATTAAGTGACGATAGATGGATACAAAACTATTCTTATTGAAGTGTACAATAAAAGAAAATAGTAGTTGTATACGCTAAGCTTTTTATAAATATACATTTTGATTATTATATATTATATGTATCTTTTTAAAACTGCAACAATGATTTTTTTAAATATATGAAGTTGATGTACTAATCTTTAGAATGAAAGAATTCTACTTCTTTCAAATTTACTGTAAAATTTAGAATCTCAAATATCGGTTTTGAAATGACTATAAATGTCATTCTTTACATGGTGCAGTATGCGTGTATAGCGGATGCCAGGTTGTTCCCTTTGCTATAACATGTACTCAAATGAATAGCCCTCCAGAGGCTTTCAAAAATGGCATTGTGTGTCAGTTTAAACTAGGTGTTTGTGGTGTAACAATGCAGAGAATGAAGGGATTGGAACAGCACAAGATTTCTCTAGAAAAGAAAAAGGAATTTAGTAACGTAGTGGGTGCAAGGCCCCGTCAATGCAAGCTTGCATTCAATTGAATTCATTGAACACAAAGTGAAAGATGCATGTGTCTAAATCCGAGAGAGTAGATAAGTCTCACTTGAAATGTGTTGCTCTCTGGTAGAAGGCTTTTTTCTTTTAAGTTCTTTTTCAATAATTCCTTGCAGCTCCAGCTCATACACAATGAATTGTTAGTTTCTTTATTGAAAGTGTGTGTGTGTGGGGGGGGGGGGGAACACTTCTAAAAGCCAATACCAAAGAAAACAACTCCTTTTGTGCAAAGAGGATCAATAATGGTCTCTGTGTTCTTTCTATTTCTTGTTTGTGTTTCTATTGATGTGTACAAAACCTAGACATTTGGCTTTCAGTGTTGTTTGGATTTTTTTTTTCAGAAAGAATAAGAGAAAAAGCAGAAAAATTGCTATTCTCGACCTACTTTTCAGTTCTTCACTTACTGTACGTACTCCAACAAAGGCGTTTTGAAGACTATCTACATGCCAAAACATTTACTAACTTTTGTCTCATTATTCCTATGGCAATAAATGCAAAGGTATCTATCTGTGTTCATGTTACGATCAGAGCCTGCTCAGCCCTTATAATTGCTTATCAACAGCCTTGTGTGCCTGGGAAGAGCATTGCCCTGCTCTAAACAAGCAGCTACATAGAATTGTAGAAGACAATCCCTTCCATGTTGATGGGTTTTTTTTTTATTCTCTCCATACCTGTTTCCTGGTTGCTTTTGTATCAAACCAAGAATATAAAAACACAGTTCCGTCAGAATGTCCTGTTTTATCATGAATATCATGCATCAAAATTCCATTTTCCTCAAATATTTATAAACTGAAATGACAAAGAGAAACAAGTATATCCTCACACAGATAGCCTGGAGAATTCAATGATGCAAAAATAATAGTAATGTCTTATGAGATTTAATTAATCCATAGGACAATTAAAGCTAGTATACATAAAAATATGAAAATTCCTAATATATTCAGGGAAGTTAAGAATTTTCAGAGCAAATGACTATATAACTTACTTATTCATTGTTAACACATTATTCAGGGTATACTGTGTATTAGGCACCATATAAAGGGTATAGGCAAAGGACAAATATAGAAGAACAGTTTCTGCCTTTTTAAAACTTAAGATAGTTGTAATATAGATGACAGACAGACAGATAGATAGCTAGAGATAGCTAGATGGGGCATGGAGAGATGACTCAGCCATTAAAGGCTAGGCTCACAACCAAAACTATAAGAGATAGCTTGATGCAGAGAGAGAATGAGGAAAATAAACAATAAAAAAGAATTATCAAGAAAAATGATCACAAGGAATTGATTCACATAGTTATGAAGTCTGAGGCATCCACATTAGGGTATTCAGCTAGAAAACTGGAAACCAGGGATAGACATTGGTATAGTTTTATTTTAACTCCAAAATCTGATAAATTGGAAACCCGATATAACACCAGTTCAGGGGCAGGCAAAGAATGGTCACCTGCTTTAACTGGCAGGCCACAGAAGCTCCCAGGTTTGGTGTCTGAGTCTATGAAGGTCTTTAACGAATTGGATGATATCCACACCACAGGAGCGGTTGGACTTAAGACCCACTAAATGGGGGGGGGGGGGGTCCTGCGATTTGTTTTTAAACAGCATAATCTCTAACAGCTACCTAAGCACGTATCCACATCTTCAAAGGTAAGTGGAACTCTTCTCCAAGAAGCTTATTTTGCAGCAGATGGGGATTACTACTGAAGTCCACAGCTTGTTAAAGTGCAGAGGACATGGTCCTGTAGATGGTTCGTCAGCACATGACTCTTCCAGAAGATTCTGATTCAATTCCCAGAGTCCACATGAGCTCAGTCCATTCTGTAAGTCCAGTCCCAGGAATTCTGATGCCAGTTTATAACCTGCTTTTGCACAGCACACGTGCAGTAGATAGATAGGCATGCAGACAAAACACCTAACACATAAAGTTAAAAAGGCTAAAAAAAAAAAAAAGAATCAAAATAGAGAGGACAGCATATCATGGTGTTTCCAGGCCCAAATAATACAACTCCGACACAAATCACTATATTGAAGGTTCCAGGAGCATCACAAAAGAGGGAAGAAAAAGACTGAAAGAGCCAGAGGACCAGGATATCTGTTTCTCATTAATTATGTGAAAGCTACATCCATGAAAATTTAAAAGTATAGTCACCTAATCAAGAGCATATTGACAATACAAGTTAACAAGCTAATGTGACTGGGGAAAAATACTACAAGGTTCTACTCCCTAGAGGAAGAACTGTAGGCAGTTAATAGCTGATGAGAGAAGGGGAATCAGTCTTCTCCAGGAATTCTAGTTGGAAGTCAAATTGTCTTACTTATGACAGCTAAAGAGGTATTGGATTATCATCTCTAAATATTGATTGAGAAAAAAAAAAGAAAAAGCGTATGTGTTTCCATTTTTATGTGGAGAGCATTTCCATATGTTAAACCTTCCCCACATCCGTGAGGTACGTTACTGATTTTGTTTACTCAGTGTCTCCCACATTCAGATGCATTCACTGTTGGAGCCCTTGACCAAAAAATAAATAAATAAAAGTGCACTGCTTTTTACGGAGGCATAATAAATGTGCTAGTAATAGAGTAACTATCCTCTTGGCTGGCCCATGGGACACCTCCCTCACTTCTTATTACCTTTTATTAAAATAAATTACACAGGCATTCTAAACATGTATTGAAGCCATTTAGTGGTCCAGACTGTGGTCTTTCCTGCTGAAGTACCACTATATGTGTAAAGGATGTCTATTCTACAACTGATTGACATTGTCAACCACTAAATATTAAGTCAAGCTTGCTGGTAATTCTGATTATATTTTTTGGAAGGACATCAGATTCTTGTACAGCTTTATTCAATAAAGAGAGATGAAATAACCAATGAATATTGATAAATCAGCAATTTCTCCTTTTAATTATATAGAAATTTGCTACAAGAAATGTAAAGCTATGTTTATAACTGTATATCTTCCTTATAGATTGAGCATTTTATCTTTGTGTCTGTTTTTTTAAAAAGTACAATTTAAATGATTTAGCACTACTACATTCAGAATATGGAGAAAGAAATCTAAAACAAAGACATCTGTTTGTTTATGTGTATAGTAGTTCTATTCATAATAGTTATATCATCAAGTTAGCTTTGGTATCAAATGATAAAGAAATTGATAAAGAAAATGTAGAATACATACACATTGTAGTTGCTTTTTCAGACACAAAGAAGAATAAAATCGGATGACATAAAAGATCATTCTGTAATGCAAGTAAGCTAGATTCAAAAATATAAACAACCCTCAGTGAACCTACATTTTATACATGAACATATATACACATATTTAAGACTTGGAAATAGAAGGATGTATGTTAAAAAAATGGCTATAAGGAAGAAAGGAGATCATAAGAAAGTAAACAGAGTTGAAGACATTTATAGTGTATGATATACTAGAAAAATGTCATTATGAATTTCAATTTTGTGAAATATACTTAAAGAAGAAACAGGACAGGAAGCATTGTGAATTGCCATAGGGAGGAGAAAAATGAGGGAAAAAACCATACTGACACATATGTATGAAGATGCCATTATGAAAATGATTACTTTGAATTATAACCTTAAAAGTAGAATAATTATAAATAGATAGAGACAAGGGAAAGGGAGGAAGAAAGGATATAGAAGATGAGAGAGAAAGGGAAGGGTCAAAGAAGAGAGGGAAGGGAAAAAGGAAAGGCATATACAAGACAGGATATACATCAGAAAACACACTGTTAAATCTACACAGGTACATCTATACCCTACTGTTCAAAGAACATGAAGAACCCTTGTTATAATAATATCAGATTTAGAGAAGAAGTCCTATGTACACCTAAGAGAATTGTTTCAAACACTTCAATTACGTGAAGGTTGCCTAATTCGATGTGGAGCCATGAATCATTTCCCCTGCAAATTCATTATCTAGACTAAATGTTTGAAGCCTATTATCTAATGTCTCCTGCACTATAACACTTAGTGAGCAGATCAGTCCTTACCTTCAAAGTTCTGAAGAGGAAGTGGAGATGTGCTTCAGGATAGGTTATTCTAAGAACCTCTCCCACTGGTAATTTATGTTATTAGGATGATAAGGGGGTTTTTTCCCTATAAGCCAATGAGGTTTAGATGAGAATTTGGTCCTTGAGATGAAGTAAATGTGATTTGTTCGTGGATGGGCACAAAAATCTAGAGGGAGAAGACTATGAAATAGACAAAATAGTCTCAAAAGATTCCCACATGTAATCCTCAACATCACTGATTTGCTTATGTAAATGGAAAGTAGAGTTTAAAGATGTGAGGAGGTGCTGCAACTGGAGCTGACCCTGTACCGAAGCTCTCCATACCCAGTACCCAGATCCTGATGAAAGAGCAGTCTCCCAGGAGTGCTGACACACTTGAGAGCACAGGTAAGACCAGCACTTCTGCTCAAAAACCTAGCCCAAGAGGGACCCAGCCAGAGCCCTCAGGACACAGGAACCAAGGAACGGCCTGGGAAAGGAAGGAGCCTTCTGGTTTCCATCTGTGCCCAGAGCTGACTCTGTGCCACAATTCTCCATAACCCATCCCACAGGGAGCGAGCTGATCTCCCAAGAGAGCTGACACACCTGAGAGCACAGGTGAGAGCACCGCTTCTGCTAAAATACTTGGCACAAGAGGGAACTGCCCTAGATACCCCAACACACTGGAAAGCAAGACTCTGATTTAAAACCACATCTCATGATAATCATAGAAGACTTTAAGAAGGACATAAATAACTACCTTTTAAAAAATACAGGAGAACACAGATAAAGAGGTAGAAACCCTTAAAGAGGAACCAAAAAAAAAAATCCCTTAAAGAATTACAGGAAAATACAACCAAACAGATGAAGGAATTGAACAAAACCATTCAGGATCTAAAAAGTAGAATCAATAAAGAAATCACAAAGGGAGACAACTCTGGATATTGAAAACCTAGGAAAGAGATGAGGAGTAATAAGTGCAAGTATCCCTAACAGAATAAAAGAGATAGAAGAGAGAATCTCAGGTACAGAAGATACCATAGAAAACATTGACACAACAGTCAAAGAAAATGCAAATGAAAAAATAACCTAACCCAAAACATCCAGGAAATCCAGGACACAATGAGAAGACCAAACCTAAGAATAATAGATATAGAAGACAGCAAAGATTCCCAACTTAAAAGGCCAGTAAATATCTCTACCTCCCCACCGCCCCGGGGGATTTGTTTCTTTTATTTAGAAATTTTCTTTCTTTACATGTAAATTTCTCCTTTCCCAGTTTCCCTCCAAAAAACGAACAAACAAACAAACAAAAACAACAAGAACAAACCCCACCCTCTCCCACTTATTGGCCCTGGCATTCCCCTACACTGGGGCACAAAACCTTCACAAGGCCGAGGTCCTTTCCTCCTATTGATGATCGAATTTGCAATCCTCTACTATACACGTGCTGCCAAAATATTCAGTACCATCATGTATAGTCCTTGGTTGGTGGTTGGGTCCCTGGGAGCTCTGAGGGTACTAGTTAGTTCATATTGTTCTTCGTCCTAAGGGGCTGCAAACCCTTCAGGTCCATAGATCCTTTCTGTAACTCCTTCATTGGAGAACATGTACTCAGTTCAATGAATGGCTCTGAGCCTCTACATTTGTATTAGTCAGGTATTGTCAGAGCGTCTCAGGAGATAGCTAAATTTAGGCTGGCTTGTCCTTCCTATAGTCTCTGCTCCATAGTTAATCTCTGCAACTCCTTCTGTGGGTATTTGGTTTCCCCTTTTAAGAAGGAATGAAATGTCCACCTTTTGGTCTTCCTTCTTCTTAAGTTTCTTGTGGTTAGTGGGTTGTTCTTCCTGTATTCCAAACTTTTGGGCTAATAATCACTTATCAGAGAATGCATACCATATTATTATTTTGTGATTGGGTTACCTCACTCAGGATGATACTCTCCAGATCCATCCATTTCCCTAAGAATTTCATAAATTCATTGTTTTTAATAGCTGAGTAGTACTCCATTGTGTAAATATAACACAGTTTCTGTATCCATTCCTCTGTTGAGGGACATCTGGGTTGTTTCCAGTTTCTGGCTATTATGAATAAGGCTGCTATGAACATGGTGGAGCATGTGTCCTTATTACATGTTGGAGCATCTTCTGAGTATATGCCCAGGAGTGGTATAGCTGGGTCCTCTGGTAGAACTATGTCCAATTTACAGAGGAACCACCACACTGATTTCCAGAGTGGTTGTACTAGCTTGCAATCCCACCAGCAATGAAGGAGTGTTCCTCTTTCTCCACAACCTCTCCAGCATCTGCTGTCACCTGAGTCTTTTATCCTAGCCAATCTGACTGGTGTGAGGTGGAATCTCAGAGTTGTTTTGATTTGCATTTCCCTGATGACTAAGGATGTGGAACATTTCTTTAGGTGCTTCTCAGCCATTTGGTGTTCATCAGCTGAGAATTCTTTGTTTAGCTCTGTACCCCATTTTTAATAGGTTTATTTGGTTCTCTGGAGTCTAACTTCTTGATTTCTTTGTATACATTGGATATTAGTCCTCTATGAGATATAGAGTTGGTAAAGATCTTTCCCAATTTGTTGGTTGCTGTTTTGTCCTATTGACAGTGTCTTTTGCCTTACAGAAGCTTTGCAACTTTATGAGGTCCCATTTTTCAATTCTTGATCTTAGAGCAGAAGCTATTGGCGTTCTCTTCAGGAAATTTTCCCCTGTGCCTATTTGCTTGAGGTTCTTCCCCAT
>JADRCD010139789.1:0-14550 GCA_019843815.1 Montemys delectorum | reverse complement strand
AAGGCTATCTGTCTGTCCACAGGGCCAATGCTAAGGCTATCTGTCTGTCCATGGGGCCAGTGCTAAGGCTGTCTGTCTGTCCATAGGGCCAGTGCTAAGGCTGTCTGTCTGTCTACAGGGCCAATGCTAAGGCTGTCTGTCCACAGGGCCAATGCTAAGGCTATCTGTCTGTCCACAGAGCCAATGCTAAGGCTGTCTGTCTGTCCACAGAGCCAATGCTAAGGCTGTCTGTCCACAAGGGCAGCGCTAAACCAGAGGAGGCACTGTGGCTGTCATAACTTCGCCCATGCCCAGAGCTCAACAAAGGGATCCTGCAATGCCACAGAGTCACAACAGGAGACCCATCACTTGTCTCTTAACCCATTCAGTGCTCAATGTGTTACACAAAACCTACACCTCAGCCACCCCACCACTAACAAATGTCTCAGTCCGTGTTGGGAATGAGTGTGCCTCATCTCGTCAGATGGGCAAGTGAAAGGACATATTGCTCCAATTTGCATTTTTGATTCATGGAAGATGTAGCAAGTTGTGAATTCACAGCATCTTTTGGGGTATGAACTATCTATATATGTTCTTTTCTTGTTATGAAAGAAATTATTAGTTTACCGAAGCTCTTTATATAGGGGCTAGTGACCCTTTGTGAGTTTTCTTTTGAATCATGTTGCTTAGCCTAAAGCCATGGGTTCCATCCCCAGCACCAAAAGAATTTAAAAATAATAAAAACCCATTATCCATAGCGTCCATTAAGGTGCTATATTGACTCCTTTTGTGGTTTCTACTTCTTCTATCCAAACCCACAACATATGACAAGACCCTCCCCCTCCCCCAGTGTCTCCACATTCCCATGCCTCCTAACAGGTGTCTTTGTACAAAACCTAACCCGGCTTCTCTGACTCTTCTCCCTCAGAAAGGGAAGACAGTGGCCCTGGACCCCTCTCAGCCCCCCAAGGACACAGTGCTGCCGTGGCCTCAACATCAGAGCTCTGGCGGGCTGAGGAGGCAGAAGCGTGACTGGGTCATCCCACCCATCAACGTGCCCGAGAACTCCCGAGGACCCTTCCCCCAGCAGCTCGTCAGGGTAAGTGGGCCTCGGCCGTTCTTAAGGCTGGTCTGGAGACATCTCTTCTAGACAGTCCAGAGCCAGGGCAGGTTCAGGGCCTGGGAGGCACTGTTGTAAAGAAACCTGCAAATCTCAGGTCCAAGCTGTGAGAGGATGCTCTTCCTCCAGGCCAGAGGCCCTCTCTGGTCACAGCGACTCCTCTGGGGATTTATTTGTACGCCGCTACACTGTCCTGTCTGTGGAAGCCTGTGTGACTTCCAGTTGTGCCCTTTGGCTTCTGACACCTACCTGCGATCTGACTGCGATCTGTAAAATTCTCTGTGGGGCATTTTACATCTGTGATAAAACTCGGGGACACGATCGTGGAAAAACCCTATGAAAATGAGGGTTCTGGAGTGCTGCAAGGGTCATGGGTAGCCAGAGTGTGCAGAAGGAGACATTCTCAGGCCTCTTGTGTTGTGTGTTCCTTTCGTAGTGGACCAGGGTGTGTATTTAGTGTGCAGGTATCACCAGAGCCTCCAGCATTTTGTGTTTCGGCCGTGAGCCTCAGCGGGTTTCCTAATCTATCCAAGAGCGACAGGGGCTTTCCAGCAGAAACACACTCAAGGAGACTCGGTGGCAGTGTCCTCAGCCTCTGTGCACACTCTCACCACAGGGGATGCGAGGCTTTTCTGAGTGTACACACCTCGTGGAACTGCCTCGTGAGTCGGAGTCAGGCCTGGAGGGAGCTGTGGAGGATGGAAACCCCACGGTGGGGTCTCAGCCTTCCCCAGACAGCGGCTGCCTCTGGCGATCGCTTCTGTTCTCATTGCTGGAGGGTTTTCTCCAAGTCTTGCACTCTAATATAAACCAATTTGCCCTGAAAGGTGTTTTCATCCAGCCGTGACTGCAGCACTGCATGTGTGTCATATGGGATGTGGCTGTGAACATGGCGCCTGCCCGCAACATCTGCCGGGTGGGAGCCTCGGCGTGAGCCTAGACAAGGCCATGGGAACAGCAGAGTGTCTTAGAGACTCTCCAGGGTGCTACAGACCCTCCTGAGCATCGTCAGGGGGAGAGGAAAATGGTATGGGGTAGCGGGGCTGGGGGCGGTCTGTGTCACTCAGCCCAGCTTTTCTTCCTCAGAGCTGGCTCACTTTTCGGAGATAGGCCAGTCTCCAAATCTCAAAGGTTCTCTGGGACACAGGTGTGAACTGAGTGGACCCAGGCAGCATATGGGAGGAGGGAGGTGGGGCGGGGGGAGGGGAAGACGTGTTGCAAATTCTTGAAAATAAGTTGCAAGCAGAACCTTGATTGACAGCTGCCAATCAGCCTCCAGGAAGGTCTGCTCCAAGTCATTCTCCTGGGCAGTGAGTGGCAGGTGTGAAGGGCTCTGGCCTGCTGACATACCAAAGGTGTGTTCAGGGACGTGGGCAGAGCTCAGGAGCACTTCAGTATCCCTAAGTTGGTCTTTGTCCTAGTATCTACAGACAGACAGGGAAAGCATAACAATACCATCGGAGGCCTTTGCCGGCAGAGCCATACCCCCAGGAAGTGCTACCTGTATACGGCTGGGGTGGGGGAGGGTCAGTGGTGACTGATGCTGCCTGCTGCCTGCTGCCTTCTGCTGGACCTGGAGTAGAGATGCTTGGAATGCTTGACCCACACGGATGGGTCAGTGGCCCAGAATGGCCACTTTCTCCCAAATAGCAGAGGCCTGGATCCACTGTCAACTGAGGACCTCTCTCTGAGCTCACGACATGTCAGAAGGAGCCGTCTGTGCATGGACTTCCTTTAGGCATGGCTGCATAGCATGGGCATAGGTCTTCTACTGGTCTCATAAACACGGGGAAGTATGTCTGGAGATAACACAGACAGCAGAAGCTGCAGGCTGGGCAGTGCCAGCACATGAGGCCGGGAAGGAATGGCTAAACCTATGAGGAAAATAAAGGAACCATGCTTTGACTGTGTACACAGCAGGCTACCTCATGTATACACCCCACCCCATACATGCATACATGAACATATAGCAACCTACTTCATATATCCACACATGCACACGTACAGAAACCTAATTCATGCATACATTCCGACTTCCTACACATATGTGTGTATATGTGTGTGTGTGTGTGTGTCTGTGTGTGTGTGTATGCATACCTTATACATACATGAATGGCCCACACACACCAGCCATTTCAGACATGTGCACATGCACACACTAGCCCACCTTGTACACATATATGTGCACACCAGCCCACTCCATGCACACACACATTACATCATTCACACGGCCACACTCACATCGTGTTTCTGTTCCTGACTATCACAGAGCACAGACAGCTACTCTGCGGTGGTGTTTCATCGGCAGGAAGCCCCTGAGTTTCCTGTTGGTGTTCCAGGGCAGTGCTCCAAAAGCCCGCATCAGAGCATGAATGCAGCTTGATGGGCGGGCAGCGGAGCTGGCACACACCGAGGTTCAGCTGGGAGTAGCTGCAGTTCCGTGCTCATTAAGGCATTTCATTCTGATGAAATATGTTAAATGAGAACGTGGGTGGAAGCAGAGTGTTCTTCCCAAACCTCAGTTAATTGCAGGCTTCTTCCTTGGAAGGAATCGTGTGTCTCCTCATAAGTGCTCGCTCTATCCAATGGGGGACAGCTCACTGTGTGGACAGGAAGGCCTGGTAAGAACAGCGAGGAGCTGAGCCATGCAGGTGCACAGCACGAGACGACCCATGTGAGCTGAGCCACACAGGTCCATGTCGAAGCACCGTGGGGCCATGGGGGAGTGTGACTCTCGCCAACTGGACTCCTGAGCTGTGCAGGCTGATAGCAAAGTATGGCATGATCTCACTGGTTCCACCTGCGGAGCTGGCCCACAGTCTCTGTTCCAGGTGCAGGAGGAGTAGCCATAGTCTCCAGGAGACATTAGCCATAAGTCCCAGCCATCTTTGCTTCTCAGATGGGGAATGTGTGGATTAGCAAAGTGCACTCAGACGCCTGTGTAGATGGCTGGGTTCCTAGTTTGGCACCGTTGAAAGACAGTAGCTCTTTGGGAGATGGAGGGCGGGGAAAGGCACTCGAGAGGTGGCATTTGAAGGCCACAGTGTACAGGGAACACCAGCATCATCCATGCTACACTGGGCAATAGGTAAACAACTTCTAGCATACTGCATTTTGTGCTGCCATTGGCACAAATCACAGAGTCTATTGGACAGAGACCTCCAAAATCAGGAGCCAAAATAAACCTCTCTTTGTAGGTCAGTTATCTTGGGTAACTGCAATGGAGAGCTGATTAGCACAGAGGAAGGGGCAATGGACAGCTCCTGAGCCACCCTGGAAAGCTCCCAGAGGAACAGTGGAAAACGTTGGACATGGTCCCTTGTCTAGAGTCCCAGCACTGGCCTGGAGAATATGGGGGCACCACTTTCCCTTTTGGAGATTCATGGGCAAAACAGAGCTTTCCCTTCCATGGCAGTCCAGAAACACCAGTCCTCAGCTTCTGCTTGTCCCTCCCAACTGGGCTCCAGGTCTCCAGAAGTGCTGACGGCTTCTAACAGGATGTCAGCATGAGCTTTAAAAGTCGCTCACCACTCTAACATGCTCATGAAGTTTGACTGCTGGCAAGATTCAGGGGCGGATAAAACAGGACTTGTAGCAGGAGGTCTGTTCCACAGCTGAATCTAATAAAAATTCAGAATTTGTTAACTGGGGAGGTTGTCCGTGGCAGAGGCACAAATTGACTGGAGACAAGGAGGAGGAAATGCAGTGTTCTTGAGGGACAAGTCATTTAATTTTGGAAACTGATATTTGAGGAGACAAGAAGCCATGCAAATGGGCCCCTGCTAGGAAATGAGCCCTGGAAATAGCTACAGACAAGAATGGGGGAAGCTGCAACAAGACCACTCCATGAAGGGGCAGTGTCTCAGCAGAGAGATCATAAGTAGTGCTGGTGGGAGTCTGCAGAGGTCACCTGATCCAATGCTGACAGCCACAATAGCTCAACAAGGTGGACACCAAGTGTTTGCTTCTCCATTTTCACATTTATAATGTGCAGGTGTGTGGGCACATGTGCGTAGGCACATATGTACATATGTCAGTTTAAGAATATAAAAGCAGGAGAGGAACTGGAAAGAGCTCAATAGTCAACATTCACTGGGCTTGCAGAGGATTCAGTTCCCAGCACCCACATGGAGGCTCACAATCATCTGTAACTCCAGTTTCATGGGATTGGATGCCCTCTTCTGGTCTCTGCAGGCTCCTGTATGCAAGTGCTACAATAGACTCACACTGGCAAACACAAAGATAGATGAGTAGGTAGGTAGGTAGATAGGTAGATGGGTAGAAGGGTAGATAGATGTATGATTGATAGATGATAGATAAATAATAGGTATGTAGGTAGGTAGATAGATGATAGATAGATAAATAGATAGATAGATAGATAGATAGATAGATAGATAGGTAGATAGATGATAGATGATAGGTAGGTAGGTAAATGAATGATAGATATAGGTAGGTATATAGATGATAGATAGATAGATAGATAGATAGATA
Organism: Montemys delectorum; assembly: GCA_019843815.1. Taxonomy (NCBI): domain Eukaryota; kingdom Metazoa; phylum Chordata; class Mammalia; order Rodentia; family Muridae; genus Montemys; species Montemys delectorum. The sequence continues at coordinate 8,960 of JADRCD010139789.1, read as the reverse complement.
GATAGATAGATAGATAGATAGATGATAGATTATAGATAATAGGTTGGTAGCTACATGATAGATAGGTAGATAGACAGACAGACAGGTACTAAAAAGGTGCTGAAGGAAGGCGAGTCTTGCAAAGGCAGAAGAAAAAAAAAAACATGGAAGGCTGAAGGGGGAGATAATGCGTGTACAAACATGAGCAAAGCACGCAGATTCCCCAGTGGGAAGGGGATCCAAAGATGGTGCCTGAATTTGTTTGGCAGAGAAGAAACTTCATGTGTTTAGGGATGCAGCAAGTTCCCCTTTTGCTCAAAATTGACTGTTTTTAGGGGATTAGATAATCTAGACAAAGAAAGGAAAATCTGGTTCTCACCTCAGGAACATCACCCACCCCTTACCCCACCACAGGAGGTGTGAAACCCCACCAAATAGTTCCCTCCAGCAGGAAAAAGCCACCAAGTCTTTGACTTGGACAAGCAGGAGGAGCAGAAAGTAGCCATCTTAAATAGGGTAGTCTTCCTCCCATCTGCGTCTGACTCGTCCTCCTTCAGTACCTTTTGCAATTCCATAGTTCTCAGGAAACTTGTCTTAGAAGTACACCCTCAGCACTAAATCCCAGGCACAGTGGGTGTCAAGTGGCCTCCAGCTTGCTTATTTTCTAGGTAACCGACAAGCCTGTACCAGTTCTTCCTTTTAGCCTACCTAGCAAGGTAGGGTGGGAGGGGAGTTCCCGCTGAGTGATCACCACCCTTGGGGAGCTCCCCATCCCCTAAGCTGGTCAATTCTCAGGACCCAGCACAGCTTTAGTTCCTAAAGGGACAGGATGCCCTACAGAATGCAGACAGAATGGATGTGACCGAGGATGGTTGAGGTGAACGGGTGATGTCAAGAGCAGGCCCTCCCACCTCTGTGGTCGCCCCGCCCACCTCTGGGATCTGCTCATTGTCACTAGGAAGAGTGCAGGTAAAGACATAGGACTTGCTAGCAGTTACCTCAGGAGTTCTCCTGGCCCTGCTCAAGTCATCTCTGTACCTCACTGACTGGCTGTTGTGGCTTAAAATGGTGTTTGTATGTCATGTCTACTTGTGATAGTTAATCTCCACTGTCAATTTAATCAGACTAAAAACGCCCAGGGCCACTGTGACGTTGTCTGTGAGATCTTTTCATAGAGGTTCAGCTGAGATGGGAAGAGCCACCCTGAATGTGGGGGAGAACCACCCACAAGATCCTGATCTGATTTAATCCATCTGACACCAACATTCCCTTCGCTTGCCCTAATCTGTTTAAGATGAGCTCAAGCAGCCCCATGTTCCCAGCACCATGCCTTCCCTGCCCTGGCAGGCGGCCCCTCTCACACCATGAGCCAAAATAAATGCTTTTGTCAGGGGTTTGGTCACAAGGGGGATGATAATTGACCTACTAACACTCATACAGATTACTAAGAAGAGCCACCTGACTGTCCCATAGTAGGCTGTAAGTAAGGCGATCCTTGCATTACGGGAATCTCTAGAGCACCAGTTCTCAAACTGTGGGTCCAGACCCCCACAGGGGTCGCATATCAGACGCCCTACGTATCAGATGTTTACATTACAATTCATGTCAGTGCTAAAATTTCAGTTACGAAGTAGCCACGAAATAATCTTATGGTTGGGGTCACTACAATGTGAGGAACTGTGTTCAGGGTGCCAAGGCATTGGAAAGCTTGAGGACCACAGCTCTAAAAGAAGTCAGGCTGGCAGGGAGGACGGAGGGAGACCACACATCTGGGTAGGCCTGTGGTGTAGACAGAAATGTAGGCTGCATCTCTCCCCGAGACAGAACCTGCAGACTGGACCTCCGAGATGGAATGGGAGGTGAGCCAGAGTTGTCCCTGGAGTCAGCCTGTATTGGGAATACTTTCCTTCCCCATAGAGCTGAACTGTGACTGTCACTATCACTCACCAGGAGGGACCCACTGCAAAAATGGCTGAAACTGCAATCCCCAGGGATGCAGCTCAGTCCAGAGGGAAGCAGTCTCCCTGGAGAAAGGTGTCTACCCTTTCACACCATGTCCCCTACTGCAGGAGTTCCTTCCTAGCCCCATGGTGAAGAAAAGATGATGCCATTCTGAAAGAGCAGCCCAGCAGACAGGACATCTCCAAGGAACATCCCTGTAATTTACAGTGTCCTGGTTCTGCTGTCCCCACTGGAGCCTCAGAGACACGGCGAAAGCAGCGTCCCCCACCTCAGCTGCCCTGTAATCTGTGATTTAATCAGTCCTGTGAAAGAACGAAATGGGCCTTTGTACTCACTGTCCCTTGTCTGAGCAGGAAATGTTCCCTCTCTTGACTGCCCTAGTGCCTATATTGATACAACAGAGAGTTCCTTATAAAATGACAGTAAAATCAAATTGCTGCAAGTGCTCAGATAATTTATTGGAGAATATTCAATTAGAATACATTAATGCTTTAGATTTCCATCATCAATTTACCGTCAGAGACTTAGAGCAGTTACTGAGCTGCGGGCTCAAGTGGGCATACTTAGGTGAGGATAGAAACGCTTCCCCAAGCGGGGCCACCGCATTAGAGCCTCACACACTGGACCAGCTCTAGGATGGAGGCCAGATGTGGTCAGGATGCTGAGCAGTGGAGTCCCTGCTACTCTGGGTGAGTCGCTCGGAACAAGGGAAGGAGAGTAGTGGGTCTCTACCAGATGTGGTAATGGCTAAATTCTAGATGACTACGGGGAGTTTCCGGTCTCAGGCTCTGGGAAAGCTTGAGGCAGAGATGGCTATCAAATATCACTGCTTGCACACGACACCGCCCCTTAGCCGTGGGCCTGCAGGGGTCACATGGTGGAGCCTGCTTCAGAGGCATCATGACATCCTTCACATTTTGAGTGGGCAAGGGCCACTCAAATGACAGACTTCGACTTGAAGAGATATCCCCAACCAGAGGTGACAGGTATCAGCTGCCCTGCCTCTAGATGACCAAGAAGTGCCCCAGCAACTCTATTCTCTTGTAGACTGTTCTCTACAGGCTAGAGAGATAGGAGGAGGCCTGGCCACACTGTCCAGCTAGCCCTGAAGACCGGCTGGCATAGGGGCCCCAGCATGGATGTGAATCTCTGTTCAGTCTTTCATCCAGAGGGATATAGCAGTCATCACACACCAGAGGGGTCTCCTTGACTTCAGGTCCCCACTGTAAGTGTGGCAGGCCAAGGATGGGAGAAGCTGAGCAGGGAGAGGCCAACAGCTTCTCAGCAGAGGGTGCAGTACCCCATACCTTACTTTTGAAGCAAGCGGGTCTAGCTGCATTTTTATAAAGTATAGAAGAACCAGCCTGTGGAACCTGGACCAGCTCACCTCTCACTGTCCCTGACCCTCATTCTGTGGAGAAGCCAGTGGTGGCAGGGGCCCTCCTCTCCCAGACTCCCAGGAGGCTGTGCAGGGCTCAGACCCCTCCCACATCAGCGCTTCTTGCTGACCTCCACGTAAACCAGAGTGGAAATGTTCTTCCAGGGCCAGCAATGGCCTCAATGCAGACCCCTCTGTGCCTCTGCCCTGCCTCTGGTTGGAAGTGTCAGGCCAGAACAGAACTCCTGCAGCTTTGCACCAGTCAGGGTTCTCTAAGGAACAGACAGATATACTTTATACAAACATGCATATATACACATGCACACACATACCAGGACACACACATTAGCACACACATACACACATGTGCACACATATACACACACACAGACAGTACATACATGTGGACACACATATACATATGCACACACATGGACACACACATGCATGAGCACATATACACATATGCATGGACATACACATGCACACAAATATATACACACACTCACACATAAACATACACACGGATGCACACACACGCATACACACATGGGCACAATACACATGCACATCATACACACATACACACATGCACACACACCCATGCACACATACACATGGACACCCATGCACACACACACACACACATGGACACACACATGCACACCCATGCACACACACACACATGCATACACACATGGACACACACATGCATACACTAGAAGGGGGTTATTAGATTGGCTTATGAGATCTGTCCCAGGGTAGTCCCACAGTGGCTGTCTCTCACTGGAAAGGCAGAGAGTCAGTAGTTGTTCAGGCCATGAGGCTGGCGCTGAAGGCCTGGAGGATTCTGGAGAATTCCGGTCGTCAGCTGACATTGGAGCTCTGGAGAAGTTGATCCTTATGTCAGCAGAGGAAAGCTGCTACAGCAGGGTAGATAGATTAGCTATCGAGAGCAGAAGGCAAGCAGGCAAAGGGCGGTTTCCTTTTTGGTGTCCTCTCATTTGGGATGCCACTCAAGGTGCCGCCTATACTGAGGGTAGGTCTTCCATATTCAAATACTGTGATCACGAAAATCCTTCACGGCCGTGCCCAGCATCCAAATGCCGTCAAGCTGCTGGCTGTGATGAGCCATCACAAACCCTTCCTCACACCCTGGCCCAGGATATAGGTTATAGCATCCCGCCTTATGCATCTGAGGTCAACAGCCTTATTCTAGGCCAGCAGCCCAGCTGCAGAGCTGTACACGTTGACCATCTCCTCACGGCTGAGCTGTGCCTAGGCACCTCCATATCAGGTAACTGGAGTGTCCTGGGAAGCAAGGAGCAGTGGCGGGGAGATGGGCTCTGCTCCTGGTGCAGTTCATCCTACACTGCTTGATGTGTGATGTCATCTCTTGTTGCTGTGACCAAATGCCTGAGAGTGGGCAACCGGAGGGGGAAAGAGTTCATTTGGCTCACAGTTCTGAGGGTACGTGGCGTGGAAGTCGTGTTAGCAGGAGTTTGCACAGCTGGTCACACTGCATCCACAGTCAGGACACAGAGACCACGGTGCTGGTACCCCACTCACTCTCTCCTTCTTACCCAGCCCAGGACCCCAGCCCATGCGATGGTCCCACCCACAGCCATTGCAGATCTGCCTTCCTCAGTTAATCTTCTCTGAAAATGCCTCACAGATGCTCCACAGGTGTGTCTCCTAGGTGATTCTGAACCAGGACTTTACAGTGTGAAATGCAAAGTCCACAGCCATCCACAGGACCAGCCTGTGTGGAGGAGAAGGAGGAGGAGGAGGAGGAGGAGGAGGAGGAGGAGGAGGAAGAGGAGGAGGAGGAGGAGGAGGAGGAGGAGGAGGAGGAGGAGGAGGAGGAGGAGGAGGAGCTCAGCAGGAGGCCCCAGGGCAGATGCTGCCCTACTCAGGCCCCTCGCTGGGAGGTTGGTACTCATGGACATGATCGTTTTGGACAAAGTCTGTGAGTACTCTGGATATCAGGGCCTATGTATAATCTGCTGTGGAGGAGGAGGCCAGGCTGGGCAGTAGTCACACACACTAGCAGAGACTGTCCCTGGTGCCTCTCTCTCCTCTTCCCCCAGCCCCTGTGTGTGTGTGTGTGTGTGTGTGTGTGTGTGTGTGTGTGTGTGTGTGGTCACCTTTCTTCCCTCTCTCCCTCCCTCTCTCTCCTCGTTAACTTGCTCAATGCTTCTTCTCAAAGATGTAGTCAATAAAAATTAGCCTCTACTGACCTGGACTCATTCCATAGCAGAGGGCCAGAGGTGACAGCCACTTTATCTCAGTCAATGTCCCCGGGGATCTCACTAAGCTCCAGGCTCTCTTAATGCAAATTTAAAAAGCTTTTAATATATGTTAAATAAATATCAGCCACTTGTCAGAGCTGCGGCTATTAAGGATTAATTTTATAGCTGTTACATTTCTGATCAACTGTTACTTATAATTAGCCCCTATAAATGTTTCTAAATAATCGGATAATATTTGAATAGCTTAAATACACTATCTTGTTCCATCTATCAGGAGCTTACATTACAGCTGTTTAGCTGGAAATCGGGAGTGTTGGTGAGGCGGGGCCCCACAGCTGGCTGCCAAGTGTGTATGGACTCTAGAAAGAAGAAAGAGGCTAAATTTGTTCCATGGGATAGATGATGATGATGATGATGATGATGATGATGATGATGATGATGATGATGATGATGTGTGTGTCTGTGTGTGTGTGTGTGTGTGTGTGTGTGTGTGTGTGTGTGGTATATGTGTGGTATGTGTGATGTATGGTGTATGTGGGGGTGTGTGTATGTGATGTTTGTGGTGTATGATGTGTGTGTAGTGTGAGGGGCAGTATGTGATGTGTGGTGTGTATGTATGTGTGTATGTTGTGTATGTGTGATGTGTGGTATGTGTATGGTTTGTGTATGGGTGTGTGTGGTACTGTGTATGTGGTGTGTGTGTGGTGTGGGGAGGGTATGGTGTGTGTGTGGTTATGGTATATGTGGTGTAGTATGTGTATGTATGTCTTCACGTGTGTGCACATTTGTGCATGTGTGGGTGGAGGCTACAAGTTGAAGCCAGATACCGCCTTCCTTCACTCTCTATTGTATGTTTTGAGATAGGATCTTCCACTGAATCAGAACCTCACCAATTAGGCTAAGATGGCTGGCCAGTGGTGCCCAGGGATCCTCCTGTCTCCACCCTGCCCCCAACACACACATAGCACTGTGGCTATGGGTATCTGCTGCCACATCCAGACTTTTACAAGGGTGCTGGCGTTAAGCTTTGGCCCTCCTGTTGAGTGGCAAGAGTATTACCAGCTGAGCAGCCCACTCGGCCCCTCGATGGTGATCCTGAATTCCACTGAGAATGCAGCCAGGTCATTGACACTTCACGTCTCCATTCCTTGAGAATTTTACTTTTTAAAATTATTATCACTGTGTGTGTGTGTGTGTGTGTGTGTGTGTGTATGCATCCATGCAGAAAGTTGTGCCTCGGGAGGTCAGAGGACAACTTTTTTAAGTCAGTTCTCTCCTTCTAACTTCATATGTTCATGTGTATGTAATGTGTGTGTTGTATGTGTTGTACATGTGTATGTGTGTTTGTTTGTGTGTGTTGTGTGTTGTATGTGTGTTGTTTGTGTTGTGTTGTGTGTATGTTGTGTGTGTATGTGTGATGTATGTGTGTTGTGTGTGCGTATGTATGTGTGATGTGTGTGTGTTGTATGTATGTTGTTTGTGTTGCATTATGTGTTGCGTTGTTTGTGTTGTGTTGTGTGTGTTGTGTGTGTGTATATGTGACGTGTGTGGGGGGTTATCAAACTCAGATGTTCAAACCCACATCATAAGCTCTGCTGTCTGCTAAGATGTCACACTGACCTTCCTGAAGGCTGGAAACGGTGACACTTAGGGGTTTTATTTCCACAGCCTGGCGAAAGGCATTACACCTGGCCATATTGTTCCCCAGGAGACAGCAGCTCAGAGAGGCCAGAGTTCTCACTCCAAGTCACAGCTACCGGAACAGAACTGACTTAGAGACCCCAAAGTCAAGCCAAAGAACTTTCCTTGCTCACACCCAGGGCTGTAGAGCGGTAGAGACGCCATCCAGGACAGGGCGGATAAAAGCAGTGGCTGGTGGAAGTCCCCTAAACAATTGAGCTTGCCCATCTCCCATCACAACCCATCCTGCCCCCGCCCCCATCCACCCCCACCCTACCCTTGCCACTGGGACTCTTGCTCTGCAACCACCACAGCCCAGCAGGTGGCTTTTTCAGGATGGAGACAGACACAAACATGCATACACTCATGCACACTCACACTTGACACATATGAGTACACACTCCCACATGCACACACTCTCTCACACACACACACACACACACACACACACACACACACATATACACACACACTTCTCCCCACCATTCTCTCCGTCATCCTTTGTAGAATATTCACAGATAACTCCAGCTCAGAGGCTTCCCTCCTAATTCTGTTTGTCCAGGTCCTGGTTTTTGAGGGTAGGCAGCTGGCAGGCATAGGAGCATCAACACCCATGATCATACTATGTTTTGACATGATGGCTCTGGATAGACACTGAAACTTCTTTTGCGTCACTTACTAACCCCTCCATACACACTGCACCCCCACCTCCCTGCAGGTAGCTTACCGTGGCTAGTCACCCACTTGTAAGTGAGCTGCCCTATCTCTCCTGAGGCATTTGCTGCCGTGTATCCTGAGAAGTGCTGCCCAGACCTCTCGATGGCTCAGACAGTTCCGACCTTCTGAATGCTTTCGAATCATGAGCCACCAGATAGGAACTTGGTATGCTTGGCACTATCCATCCAATCTGGCAATTAATGGTGCCAAAGAGAGAGAGAGAGGGAGGGAGGGAGAGAATAGCCAGAGCACCTGTCCAAACCAATATCCCTAGGTTTGGTTATTTGAAAATCTAAAAATCCCTGATACTGAGAGGCAGGCGGTGTTTAAATTTTCGTTCAGTTCCCAGATGAGATCTTCTGGCTCAGCTGCTCAACTTTATTTGGAAATATGAACGGTAACTTGATTACATGTTAAAGAAGCTGCGGCTGGGGGATTTCCATCAATATCTTTTTCCCTCCAAGTTCCTCCTCTTGAGGGTGGAATCAATTCAGTTCAAAAGCAGGGTCTCAGAGCTGTGTGTGCAGAGCAGATGGCAGAGGCCAGGATGAGCCCCTTGAGCTGATGCCACAGGTCCCAGGTGAGGCAACCCAGGCTGGGGATTCCAAGGCTGTGGTAGAAGCCGGAGAGCGTTGCTTAGCCACCCAGGGCAAGCCAACTTTATTTCTAGCTTCCAACTCAATTGCTAGGCCATTAAACTGTCAAAACACGGAAGTCCATTCTAAGAGAAACTTCCTCCCCCAGTAGCTTTGTGGCTTGGAATGCTCAGAGCTGAAATCCACCCACCCACTCCCTGGAAAATGAAGGCCGTGTGAAACAAGAATCTGCTCATTGCTCCCTCCAGGAGGCACTGCAGCCATAGCAGGGTCAGGGGTGGGGAGGCTGGACATGAACATTAGAGGGAGGTGAATATTTTGTGCTCTTGTCCCCAGTATCTTCTGCCAAGAGAGAGGCCACACCCTAACCAAAAGAGGCCATGTTATGGGGGGGGG
>JADRCD010139778.1:0-21397 GCA_019843815.1 Montemys delectorum | reverse complement strand
CATGGGCAAGCAAGTGAGTCCAGCACTGTGGGTCCCTATCTAGTGGCATGATGTTTAGGCACTAGTAAAGTTCACTTTTGCTCCCTCACAGTGTTGATCAACAAACAGAAATGGCACTCCTTGCACCGCTGTGAGGAGTGAGGAGTGAGGCTTGGGACAGGGGCCGGGCATGATGGACTTAAAATGTCATGTCTTGGGAACAGATTTATCTTCAGAGGCATCCGAGGAGTGGAAAAGGTGACAGAGATGAACACTAGGTCAGGCTCTCCCCCACACGGAAAGGAACAGGTGAAATAGGGCAGTGGTAACAGTCAGTCAGACTGAGCCAAGGGAGGGCTTAAGGTGAGGGGACCATCACAGAAAGAGATTTAGAACTGTTACTTTATACAAAGTATGGAGAATTGTATAAACTTCATTTTTTTTTTTAGCAATTTTAAGATACATAGTAATAAAATGGACATTCTACATATGAAATAAGTCTGTCTACATAGGAGAATTATTTATTCTTCTCTAAAAAAAAATAAGAAAAGGACAACCATATAAAATATGAAGAGTATACTTGGAATGTTACAAACTTTCTAAGTGTTCAGTCCAATGTTTCTAGGAAATCTCCGAATCCTATAGCATGAGATGTCCAGCTTCAGATTACTAAGCCATGAGTTTGTGTTTATTTTGCTCTTCATGTGTGTACTTAAATTTTTCAGTATTTGAAATAGATGTATGGAGACTTTGACTAATTTGTATTTGTTTCTGTCCCTTGTCCCTGACAGTCCCTTCAACCCTCTCCTCTCCTCTTCCTCATTTCTTCCTTTTCTCCCTGTCTCCTGTTTCCCTCTCCTTTCTTCTACACCCCCTCCTTTCTTCCTCTTAACCCTTCCCCTCCCCTTTTTCTGTTTTCTTTCTGTAACCCAGACTAGCCTCACAGGTGCAATCCTGCCACAGACTCTACTCTGCTGTGATTAAAAGTGAATGGCACCCTCACCTTCAGCTGTGACTTTGTTGTTTTGCTGACAGTGAGTTGAGACTCAGCGCCACCTTGTGTCTCCTTTCAGGATATCTTCTGAAGATGGGGAAGAAACACGTGCTTATTTCTACGAAAGTGAGGAGGACTCTGTTGACGCGCGGGGGAAGGCTCTTTACTCAGGTGAGATGGACTTGCTGGGCGAGATCCTGGACACGCTGAGCACGCACAGCTCTGATCAAGGAAAGTTGGCACCTGCAAAGAGCCTGGATTTCTTCAGATCCATGGATGACATCGATTACAAACCTACGGTTAGTTGAGCTTCACTTAAAGAGTTAAACGGAAACACTCTTGCCCTTGCTGTGGTCACCCAATCAGATAAATGAACTTAGTTTATTGAGGCATTTTATCTCTAGGTAGGTACAAAAACTTCAAACTCTGGTAAAGAGTGTAATTCGCATGGATTATTTCTGTGACTAACACTGCCACAGTAGTCATGCTCTGGTGCACCAGATGACGCCCGTTCCGGCAGCTCAGTGTCTAATTTAACATCCATTCTTGTGAAAACATTTTTATGTGAAATATTTCTATTTTTATAAAAGTTGCTGAGCTTTGAAGAAAAATACTGTAATTAATATGTCTTAAAATCTTTTTTTCTATTTTCTTGTTTGAAAAGTGAACAGTTTTAAAGGAACTAAATTAAAGTGCTTTAAAAAAAAACTTTCAGTAGAATTATGTGCAATGAGACCCCATTCTGACTGGAGAACGAAAAGTTCTGTGTGGATTTGACTGTGACAGGTGACAGTCTAAACACATGGAAACCGGAGTTGTGTAGCCCCCACCCCACAGCCCTTCATTCCTGTTGATGGACCAGGCAGGAACTGTCGGTATTCAGTCAATGCTCCCCTGCCCCTGGCCCCTGCTGAAACATGGTTACCTTGCTTTCAAAGCAGACACCAAACTACTAAACAAAGCGTCACCGTCATTTTATTGTAAGTATTCTGAAGTTGTTGTTTCCCTTCCCAGAACAAATCCAACGCTCCCAGTGAGAATAACCTGGCCCTACTATGTGCTTCTGGAGACCAGGGAGAGTGGAATCTCGGGCAGGATGACAGCGCCCTCCATGGCAAGCATCTCCCTCCATCCCCCAGGAAACGAGTTTCCTCCAGTGGGTTGACAGATTCCCTGTTTATCCTGAAAGAGGAGAACAGTGAGAAGCCCCTCTGTGCTGACAGTAAAAGTGGCCCTGCTGTGGTGGAAAAGCCAGCTTCTACTTCAGGATTGGGTTTCCAGCCCTCTGAAGCATCCCAATCACATAAGGGGAAAGCAGAAGTGAAGCAAACACTGAGTCAGGCTTCAGAGGGCCTGCTGGTACCTGGCCCTGGGAGCCGCCAGTCTACTTTTGTTCCTTGGGAGAAAGCTGGGAAAGAGGATAAGAAGCCTTCTGAAGATGTTGGACTTCTCCAAGAAGTTGTGTCATTGTGTCACATGTCATGTGACTTCCAACAAGGTTTAAACATTTCAGAAGAAAGCGGAAGTGAAAACCAAACTTAAGGTACCAGTAGAGGGTCAGTTGCTTGCCTTGTGGCTTCTCCAGAGGTGTGAGGAATTACTTCCCGGGGATGGGAACAGTAAAGAGGATCGCTCTTTAGGGTTCTAGAGGAATGGCAACCCTTCCTGCTGTCTAGTTGCTTTCCCTGGTTGTCCATCTCATGGATCTATATTACCCACTGGTTTCCCAGTGTAAAATGAACTCTACTGTGCTGTTAAATCAGGTACTAATTTGTATATAGGCTGAAAGTGTGTTTTGAACTTAAGCTTTCCCAGTATTTGGTGCTTAGTGCTGTTCATCTTATTTAAACTAAGTGTGCATATATAACCCGTAGGTATCGATCGCCAGTAATTACTGTATTAATCTGGCTGAGCATGGACTGATCAAGATGTCAAAACTGATCAAAAATAGCCTGACACTGATGAAACTGTTAACCCACTAATTGCCTTAATCTTCCAGTTATGTTAAGCATACAGATAATGTGTGATGCTACATGCAAAGCTTGAAAGAGGAGTTATTTCGTCCTGCAGAGCAATAATGCCTTTTTCTATCATGAATTAAGCTCACCATTCTTTTCCAGTTTAAATGCACTCTAGCAGAAATAATTTGTTTTATGAAGACATGTAGCCATGTTTTCCAAACAACATGAATGTGTCTATTTACCTTCCAGTGAACTATATGAAGTGCTGAGTTACAATGTGAAGTTCAAACTTTCTGCTTACAAAGCAGGACTCCGACAATGTTGAGTCTCATGTACATGTCAGCTGTGCTCCACCTCCAGAATAGCAGACGCCCTGCAGAGTCCACTAGGCCGTGCCCCTCCTCCTCTTCTCATAACTGACCTGCTGTGAAGAGCAGTAGCCTTACCTTATGTTTGCTTTTTTAAAGAATTAACGTTGTATTTTAAATGTTCTAGATTTATAGGAAAATGCAAGGATGGTACTGAGTCCCCATCTGCCCTGGACCCTGTCTGTGCTGTTGTTAGCATCCAGTGCTAGTACGCTGCATTTGCCATATCATTGACTTGCCGCATGGTGTTGAGAGCTCTGGCTGTTCCCTGCTGTCCCCTTTCTGTCCCCTTGTCACCTCAGAGTTCTAGATCATGTTCTACGATCATGTCTGCTAAGGTTCCTCCTCACCCTGGGACTTCACTTTCTCAATTTTGATGGCCTGGAAGTTTTCAGGAATATATTTCAGATGTCAAGCTCCTGGACTGTATGTAGTATTTTTCTCATTATTACACTGAGATTATATAGGTTTGAGGGAGAAGATCACAGAAGAAAGTGCCATTTTCAATGATGCAAGCACATGCCATGTTGTGTTGACTTTGAACACCTGCTGGGCTTCTTGCTCTGAATGTGTCCCCACATTTGTTTTGTACAGACAAGCAGGAGGAATGAAGGGAAAGAGGAGAGGAAGGACAGGCACAATAGAATTATTTATAGCAGAGAAGTATCAGAACTCAGCCTGTAATTCTTTGTGGATCCTGCCTCCCTCTCGATTACTGTTTAGCTTTGGAGCATATCTGAGAGCACATGCAGATCCCTAGATATACACGTAGTGTGTTTGAACACGCCGTGTTTCTAGTCTATACATCCTCAAATGTGATGATTGCTTTTCAAAAATTGTCTTTTTTTAGTAAAAAAAAAAATGTTTGCAAAACCATTTGAGAACTCCAATAAGGCCATACTCTAAAGTATTTACTTAAAGAATATCATTTTAGCTAGAATTTTAGGAGGTTTGTTTAACATAGTCCTTAAAGTATTTACACAGGTCATTTTTTAAAACTGCATTCCAAAATATAAATAGGTAGTTTTACTTGAGGTAATGTTTCCATCATTTGTAGTGGATGATGGAGCTTGTCGTTATGAGGATGGGCTCATTATAGAAGGATATATTTAATCCTTATTTTTACACAATAATAATATGCAAGGTTGTGAGATTTTGCCTGTATACATGTTCTTCATTAGTCCCAGTTTACTGAAATAACAGGAAAGCTATGTATCAGAAGAGGTGATTTCAGTGGGAAGAGGAAAAGTTAGTGTGGTAGTTACACTGCTGGGCAAGCTTTTCCACAGGATCCCTGAACAGAACGGAGAGCTTATAATGTCATTTCTCAAGTGAGGTCGGTCTCTGTTTTCATGTCAGAATTCATTGTCTAAAAAATGAGACCATCCTGACTGCAGCTTAAAACTCTGGCTCCCAGTGCACTCTCTTGATAGTGCCACGGTTCCTTCTTGATACGGTCCATGGCTCTCTACTTTGAGTCAGCTTGTGAGATGCTCTACTGTAACACTAGGCCATTTGCAAATATTTATCCACTCACATAATAATGTCTTAAGCCACATAAGTGATCTGTGCCTTACTACAACAAGCAAAAACAGCTACTTTATGTTAAAAAAAAAAAAAACAAAATTGTACATATTATTCTTAAATGCCCAGAAAACTGAAAGCAAGTGGGTGCTCATAGCATTAAAACCTTGAGTATTTGAAGTCGGCTTTTAAACAAGACTTCCCAGTATTGTGATGGAAACAGTAGTAAAAATAAGAGACCTTCAGGTGAACCCCGATATTTTTAAAAAAAGGAGTATTTTTTTCTTTGCCCAAACCAAACCAAATGTAAATTCCCTTCTATTGAAAATAAATGTTTCTGCTTGCACTGTCATTTTAGATACTGAGCCCCAACAACTGAAGCTCCCAAAATAAATATTTCAGAGAAGCTGCTTCTGCATTACAAGAGACTTGAATAACTCACGGCTCAGCTCCCGCATCTTGTGCTTTACACGCCTCTAAACCTCTAATAACTCATGGCTCGTCTTGAGTCACTCTCAGGCTTTGCACCCATGGTGGGTCAGGGGCTAAAGATAGAAGGACAAATGTCGGAGCTGCAGTTTTGTTAAAGTGAAGGTGTTGCCGAGTGAAATACATTGGTGATTACCTAGTCTCGCCTACCTTATGTACCAGGTTATGGCATGCTTACTTTTCCAATTCAGTGAGGAACCCCTTCACTGAGGAAATATTTATTGACTTTTGTACCAGGCAGGAGCAAGGTATAATAGCTAAGGCCTTAAGAGTACAGAAGGAAACAATTACCCAGCTCTAGGAAATCAATCAAAAGGGAAAGAAACTGCAGGTGTTAAAATAATAATTAATAATAATAATAAAATACAGTAAGGATGTATTTGCTTAGATGGTACTCACCCAAGAATCAACACTGAGAGATCCTTTTTAAAAATAGCTGCTTTATTTAAAGTATGTTCAAATTACAGAATCGTTAGCTCTTTTAGTAATTATGTGATGCACTCACTAGAATGCTGCTAAGTTCCCTCTTTAAAGGACAGATTTAGAGGCAGTGCTTGGCTGACACCTTGCTTTGACCATCCACACGATATGACGTTGTCTCTTCGCAAGGTCAATGGCCACTTCCCCCAGTTCAGGAGTAACTTATAGTATGTAAAGGAAGAACATAGTCACGTTGATGGGCGTCCAGATTTCACATAAAAAAAAATCTTGGTAACAACATTTTCTAGGTAGCCTTTTTCTTCTTAGCTAATGGTGCGACTGTTATTAAGATCCTATGCTGATATCTAATGGTGTGACCCAGGAATGCCCAGGAAGTAGTTGATGGTTAAACAAAGGGAAGATTCCTGGTCAACAGCAAATGGCTATGGGCATTCTTGCAATCAACAGCTGTGTGTTCTTTCCTCGGATATCCAGGGCACGTTCATCGCTTTTATGAGTAAATTGTCTCCGGAGAACTCCACTGTTTGGTGTCAATGGGTCTTCAATCTGAGAAGATATTTGAAAATAAAAATAAAAATTCATATGTAAACTGAACCCCTAAATGTAGGTTCTCCCCAAGCACCTTTTAATGCAGGTAGTGAGTTTTTTAGTAGTCTAGTGCTCTGTGAGCAGTTTCCCACATGGAGCCCAGAGTCCTATTAGCATCTGTTTTTTAAGGCTTCAAGAACTAGGAAGGCTTTGTAACAGCCAGTTGATGCTAGGATTTATTTATAAAATAGGGAATTATGTATACCGAGACAGAAATATTTTATTTTGAAACATAGGATTTTGTGCAATATTTTTCTTGCATTGTTTAGTTTATATAAATATGCACATCTGCTTTTCTGGCAGACGCCCTAAGGTCAGGTCTCTCAGTATTTGCCTAAAACTGTATGTAGCAATGTTCTATGAGAGTTCAGAAAAAAAAATTACTCTTTCTACTATTAGCAGAAGTGTTCTTGTTTCTTTAAAATAATTGTAGAGATTCCATTATTATAACTAACTGCCTCATCCACAATAAATATGCAATAAGAAAATCATGTTCCTTCAATTAGTATTGACAGTCCTGTTACTGTAACAGAAGTGCTTGTGGTGCAGAGTGCTGGTTCTATCTGCGCTCACTTACCAGCTACTCTGGAGTACAAGAATCTAAATGGTGTATTTATGTGATAACCATGTATGTAGACTATGACGTCCTATGCGATGAGTCTTTGTTGAGGCTTATACAGGGCATTGCCAACACTTTTTGACTGTAAATTAATTTTTTTGTATGATGTATAGTTAGTTTAGCCTTAGAGCTTCTATAGATTTCTACTTTTATTATACTTGAATGGGGCAGAAAGCACTGTGGGCAGTTTGTAACTCTGGATGCAATATGCAGATATACCAAAAAATAAAACAAGGTACTGAAGAGCAACGCTAATGGAATGCTTTATAATCCAGGAGTCCATGTTTTTCAAGCCACATTTTAGCGAAATGAAGTAATTGTATACAGTCTTTTATCTAGGTGGTATTATCTCAAATGATTACCTCTTTGATGTGTCAAAGGTGTGTGTCCTTTTTAACTTCTGTATCAGTCCTTAGATGAGCCTTGAGGACCATCCATCCTCCCTCCTCGGGCCATGTGATGTCTAGGACAGAACAAATAAACTACATTGTGCATATTAGATGCACTGTCTGTGTGTGAAGTCACTATGTTTTAGATAGAGTAGCTTTCATAGGTACTTTTGAGAACTCTTTAATAATCATATACCAAAAACTAAAAACTAAATTTTTAAAATCAGTTATTACTTAGCTGTGCCTAAAAGCTCTTAGACATAAAGGCCACATGAGGGACTCAGGATTGAATGTTTTCAAAGTCTGTGTACATTCCTTTAGCTGAAGAGTTGTTTGCTCAACATGCAACCAGTAGCTCAAAAAACAAAATTAAGCAAAACAAAACAAGATCCATGAGCATCGAGACACTGAGATGTGCTTCGTTGCCCTTGAGGCTACAGCTTATCATCTCTGGACTTGATTACTATTGGGACAATGTTCTGTATAAAAGTATTGCTTGGGAATTTTTTTAATATGCAAAATAAAATGTTGAATGAACTCTGCTTTGCCATAAAGTACCCAACAATGTCATTGAAAATAAAATTGGTCACAATCAAACCTTGTGTGGTGGTGATGGCTCTTCTAACTAACCACTTGTCTCCTATACTGCTACCAGAGAATGGCTTTGAGGACTCCACTGTCTCCATCTCTTATCCTGTAACAGCTGCAGTGTAAACTTCAGCCTCATTCTTTCTGCTTGCCCTATGTGGGCGGTACCTGTTCTGTTTAGAACCATTTATCAGCCTTCAGGTTGCTGTGGCAAAATAACTGACACAGTAACTTGAAAGGATGAGACGAAAGGTTTACTGTAGCTCATAATTGCAGGGATATTAGTCTGAAGTCCTCTGTGACAAGGCAGAGTCCCTGCGCTGGGATCACAGGCTGGGGGCTGCTCACCCAAGACAAAGAGCTCAACTTAGTAAACAGGAAGAGGACTAGCCTGGATAGACCAGCAAAGATGCAGCCCTGCCACCCACTGCCTCCCACGCGTCTTCACTTGCCAGAGGTTCTCTGTTTTCCCAATAATCGAAGTTTGAATTTAAAGTGTTATACTACCCACTAGGTTAGTGATCAACTAGTCTGTGGAAATGCTCTCACAGGCTCACCTTTATATACCTTGCAGACCCCAGCATCTCCCACCAGGTTAACAATCACGGAGACTCATTTATTTATTTATTTATTTATTTAATTGGATGTTTTCCTTATTTACAATATCTCCTTTCCCAGGTTCCCCTACAAAAATAAAAATAAAAATAAAATAAAAAACTAAACCACACCCCTGTTCCTCCCCCCTCCCCTTGCTAACTACACCACCCCCTCCTGCTTACTGGCCCTGGCATTCCCCTACACTGTAGCATAGAACCTTCACAGGGCCAAGGGCCTCTCCTCCCATTGATAACCGACTTGGCCATCCTCTGCTATACATATGCTGCTGTAGCCATTAGTCCCACCATGTGTACTCTTTGGTTGGTGGTTTAGTACCCGGGAGCTCTGAGGGTACTAGTTAGTTCATATTGTTGTTCGTCCTAAGGGGCTGCAAACCCTTCAGCTCTTTGGGTCCTTTCTCTAGCTCCTTCATTGGGGACGCTGTACTCAGTTCAATGGATGGCTATGAGCCTCTATTTCTGTATTAGTTGGGTACTGCCAGAGCCTCTCAGGAGACAGCTATATCAGCCTCCTGTCAGCCAGCACTTGCTGGCATCCGCACTAGTGCCTAGTGATGATTGAATATGGGAAGGATTCTCAGGTGGAACAGTCTCTGAATTGTCCTTCCTTTAGTCTCTGCTCCATAATTAATCTCTACAACTCCTTCCATGGGTATTTGTTCCTCCTCTTTAGAAGGAATGAAGTATCCAGACTTTGGTCTTCCTCCTTCTTGAGTTTCTTAAGGTTTGTTTCTACTTTGTGTATTCCGATCTTCTGGGCTATCAGAGAATGCATACCACGTGTGTTCTTTTGTGATTGGGTTACCTCACTCAGGATGATATTCTCAAGGTCCATCCATTTCCCCAAGAAGTTCATAAATTCATTGTTTTTAATAGCTGAGTAATATTTCATTGTGTAGATGTACCACAGTTTCTGTATCCATTCCTCTGTTGAGGGACATCTGGGTTGTTTCCAGTTTCTGGCTATTATAAATAAGGCTGCTATGAACATAGTGGAGCATGTGTCCTTATTACATGTTGGAGCATCTTCTGGGTATATGCCCAGGAGTGGTATAGCTGGGTCCTCTGGTAGAACTATGTCCAATTTCCGGAGGAACTGCCACACTGATTTCCAGAGTGGTTGTACCAGCTAGCAGTCCCACCAGCAATGTAGGAGTGTTCCTCTTTCTCCACAACATCTCCAACATCCCCTGTCACCTGAATTTTTATCCTAGCTGTTCTGACTGGTGTGAGGTGGAATCTCAGAGTTGTTTTGATTTGCATTTCCCTGATGACTAAGGATGTTGAACATTTCTTTAGGTGCTTCTCAGCCATTTGATATTCATCAGTTGAGAATTCTTTGTTTAGCTCTGTACCCCATTTTTTAATAGGGTTATTTGGTTCTCTGGAGTCTAACTTCTTGAGTTCTTTGTATATATTGGATATCAGATATAGGATTGGTAAAGATCTTTTCCCAATTTGTTGGTTGCCATTTTGTCCTATTGACAGTGTCTTTTGCCTTACAGAAGCTTTGCAATTTTATGACATCCCATTTGTCAATTCTTGATCTTAGAGCAGAAGCCATTGGCATTCTCTTCAGGAAATTTTCCCCTGTGCCTATGAGCTTGAGGCTCTTCCCCACTTTCTTTTCTATTAGTTTCAATGTATCTGGTTTAATGTGGAGGTCCCTGATCCACTTGGACTTGAGCTTAGTACAAGGAGATAGGAATGGATCGATTTGCATTCTTCTACATGCTAACCACCAGTTGAGCCAGCACCATTTGTTGAAAATGCTGTCTTTTTTCCACTGTATGGTTTTAGCTCCTTTGTCAAAGATCAAGTGACCATAGGTATGTGGGTGCATTTCTGGGTCTTCAGTTCTGTTCCATTGATCTACCTGCCTGTCACTGTACCAATACCATGCAGCTTTTATCACAATTGCTCTGTAGTACAGCTTAAAGTTTGGGATTGTGATTCCACCAGAGGTTCCTTTATTGTTGAGAATAGTTTTGGCTATCCTGGGGTTTTTTTGTTATTCCAGATGAATTTGAAAATTGCTCTTTCTAAGTCTCAGAAGAATTGAGTTGGAATTTTGATGGAGATTCCATTGTATCTATAGATTCCCTTGGGCAAGATGACCATTTTTATTATATTAATCCTGCCAATCCATGAGCATGGGAGATCTTTCCATCTTCTGAGATCTTCTTTGATTTCCTTCTTCAGAGACTTGAAGTTCTTGTCAAACAGATCTTTTACTTGCTTGGTTAGAGTCACACCAAGGTATTTTTTATTATTTGTGACTGTTGTGAAGAGCGTTGTTTCCCTAATTTCTTTCTTAGCCTGTTTATCCTCTTTGTGTATAGGAAGGCCACTGATTTGCCTGAGTTAATTTTATATCCAGCTACTTTGCTGAAGTTGTTTATCAGTTTCAGGAGCTCTCTGGTGGAATTTTTGGAGTCACATAAATATACTATCATATCATCAGCAAATAGTGATAATTTGACTTCTTCCTTTCCAAGTTGTATCCCCTTGATCTCCTTTTGTTGTTTAATTGCTCTGGCTAGGACTTCAAGTACAATATTGAACACGTAGGGAGAGAGTGGGCAGCCTTGTCTAGTCCCTGATTTTAGTGGGATTGCTTCAAGTTTCTCTCCATTTAGTTTGATGTTGGCTACTGGTTTGTTGTATGTTGCTTTTACTATGTGTAAGTATGGGCCTTGAATTCCTTATCTTTCCAAGACTTTTATCATGAAGAGATCTTGGATTTTGTCAAATGCTTTCTTAGCATCTAATGAGATGATCATATGGTTTTTTTCTTTGAGTTTGTTTATGTAGTGAATTACGTTGATGGATTTCTGAATATTAAACCATCCCTGCATCCCTGGGATGAAGCCTACTTGATCATGATGGATGATCATTTTGATGTGTTCTTGGATTCGGTTTGCAAGAATTTTGTTGAGTATTTTTACATTGATATTCATAAGGGAAATTGGTCTGAAGTTTTCATTCTTTGTTAGGTCTTTGTGTGGTTAAGGTATAAGAGTAATTGTGGCTTCATAGAGCGAATTGGGTACAGTACCTTCCATTTCTATTTTGTGGAATAGTTTGAGGAGTATTGGTATTAGATATTTGAAGGTCTGATAAAACTCTGCACTAAACCAATCTGGACCTGGGCTTTTTTTGTTTGGGAGACTATTAATGACTGTTTCTATTTCATTAGCAGATATGGGATTGTTTAGATTGTTGATCTGATCTTGATTTAACTTTGGTACCTGGTATCTGTCTAGAAAATTGTCCATTTCATCCAGGTTTTCCAGTTTTGTTGAGTATAGGCTTTTGTAGTAGGCTCTCATGATTTTTTGGATTTCCTCAGTGTCTGTTGTTATGTCTCCTTTTTCACTTCTGATTTTGTTAATGAGGATAATGTCTCTGTGCCCTCTAGTTAGTCGGGCTAAGAGTTTATCTATTTTGTTGATTTTCTCAAAGAACCAGCTCTTGGTTTGGTTGATTCTTTGTATAGTTCTTTTTGTTTCTATTTGGTTGATTTCAGCACTGAATTTGATTACTTCCTGCCTTTGACTCCTCTTGGGTGAATTTGCTTCATTTTGTTCTAGAGCTTTCAGATGTGCTGTCAAATTGCTGGTGTATGTTCTCTCCAGTTTCTTTTTTGAGGCACTTAAAGCTATTAGTTTTTCTCTTAGGACTGCTTTCATTGTGTCCCATTAGTTTGGGTATGTTGTGGCTTCATTTTCATTAAACTCTAGAAGGTCTTTAATTTTTTTCTATATTTCTTCCTTGAGCAAGTTATCACTGAGTAGAGTGTTGTTAAGCTTCCACGTGTATGTGGGCATTCTATTGTTTATGTTGTTATTGAGGAGCAGCCTTAGTCCATGGTGATCTGATAGGATGCAAGGAATTATTTCAATCTTCTTGTATCTGTTGAGGCCTGATTTGTGACCTATGGTCAATTTTGGAGAAGGTACCATGAGGTCCTGAGAAGAAGGTATATCCTTTTGTTTTAGGATAAAATGTTCTATAGATATCTGCTAAATCCGTCTGTTTCATAACTTCTGTTAGTATCATCATCTTTGTTTAGTTTGTGTTTCCATGATCTGTGCATTGCAGAGAGTAGGGTGTTTAAGTCTCCCATTATTATTGTGTGAAGTGCAATGTGTGCTTTGAGCTTTAGTAAAGTTTCTTGTATGAATGTAGATGCCCTTGCATTTGGAGCATAGAGGTTCAGAATTGAAAGTTCTTCTTTGTAGATCATACCTTTGAAGAATATAAAATGTCCCTCCTTATCTTTTTTGATCACTTTAGGGTGAAAGTTGATTTTATTCGATATTAGAATGGCTACTCCAGCTTTTTTCTCGGGATCATTGGCTTTGAAAATTGTTTTCCATCCCTTTATTCTGAGGTAGTGTCTGTCTTTGTCACTGAGGTGGGTTTCCTGTATGCAACAAAATGTTGGGTCCTGTTTACATATGTATTCTGATAGTCTATGTCTTTTTATTGGGGAATTGAGTCCATTGATATTAATAGATATTAAGGAAAGGTAATTGTTGCTTCCTGTTATTTTTGTTGTTAGAGTTTGAATTCTGTTCATGTGGCTATTTTCTTTTAATTTTGTTGGAAAATTACTTTTTTGCTTTTTCTAGGATGTAGTTTCCCTGTGTTGAAGTTTTCCATTTATTACCCTTTGAAGGGCTAGATTTGTGGAAATATATTGTGTAAATTGGGTTTTTCATGGAATACTTTAATTTCTCCATCTATGGTAATTGAGAGTTTTGCTGGGTATGGTAACCTGGGCTGGCATTTGTGTTCTCTTAGGGTCTGTATGACATCTGCCCAGGATCTTCTGGATTTCATAGTCTCTGGTGAGAAGTCTGGTGCAATTCTGATAGGCCTGCCTTCATATGTTACTTGACCTTTTTCCTTCACTGCTTTTAATATTCTTTCTTTGTTTTGTGCATTTGGTGTTTTGACTATTATGTGGCAGGAGGAATTTCCTTTCTGGTCCAGTCTATTTGGAGTTCTATAGGCTTCTTGTATGTTCATGGGCATCTCTTTCTTGAGGTTAGGAAAGTTTTCTATAATTTTGTTGAAGATATTTACTGGCCCTTTAAGTTGGAGGTCTTCTCTCTCTTCTATACCTATTATCCTTAGGTTTGGTCTTCTCATTGTGTCCTGGATTTCCTGGATGTTTTGGGTCAAGAACTTTTTGCATTTTGTGTTTTCTTTGACTGTTGTGTCAATGTTTTCTATGGTATTTTCTGTACCTGAGATTCTCTCTTCTATCTCTTGTATTCTGTTGATGATGCTTGCATCTATGACTCCTGACATCTTTCCTAGGATTTCTATCTCTAGAGTTGTCTCTCTTTGTGATTTCTTAACTGTTTCTACTTCCATTTTTAGGTCCTGGATGGTTTTGTTCAGTTCCTTCACCTGTTTGGCTGTGCTTTCCTGTAATTCTTTAAGGGATTTTTGTGTTTCCTCTGGAAGGGCTTCTACTTGTTTACTTGTGTTCTTCTGTAATTCTTTAAGGGATTTTTGTGTTTCCTCTTTAAGGGCTTGAACCTATTTACCTGTGTTCTCCTGTATTTCTTTAAGGGAGTTATTCATGCTCTTCTTAAATTCCTCTATTACCATTGTGAGATATGATTTTAGATCCAAATCTTGCTTTTCTGGTGGTTTGGAATATCCAGGACTTGCTGTGGTGGGAGTATTAGGTTCTGATGAAGCCAAGTAGTCTTGGTTTCTGTTGGTAAGATTCCTGGGTTTGCCTTTTACCATCTCTTGATCCTTGGTGTCAGATGTTCTTGCTGTCTCTGGCTGGACTTTGTTCTCCTGTTGGTCTGTAAGCCTGTGTCAGCATTTCTGGGAGATCAGCTCTCCTCTGGTAAGACCTGTGTGCAGTAGGCTGTGGATCAGTTGTCCCTCCTGAGTCCTGGGGTCAGAACAAACCCTGGAGACAGGCTCTCCACTTGCAGGGAAGTGGCAGAGAGGGCTGTGGATGTGCAGTCCTTCCTAGGTGAAGAGGGAGGTAGAAAGGATCGTGTGCTAGCTGCCCTGCCACTTCGGAGGCCTGCGCCTCAGGGCTGGTCCCGCCTTAGAAGGTCGCTGGAGAGAAAATGAAGATCTCACGTGAGTCTCTGGGTTGGAGCACTCCCAATCATGGAAACTCTTGCAGGCTGTAAAGGTCCTTGGGCCATGGTGGGCAGAGCTCCAAGACTGGAAAGGTAAATTTTTCATCTGCGCGAGCTGTGTGAGTCCACATAGAGCAGAAGTGAGATTTGTGTGAAAATAAACATGTTTCCCTTTGGGCTCCCAATGTATATAAACAGTATGTAGAACTTCTATTTCAACATGGAAAGCAAAGTTCGGAGAGGGGAAAGTCAGACCTGGCAAGCCTGGAGTTCATCCAGCTTTTGATGACTTTGATATTATCTCTGGCTACCTTGGCAGGATGAGTCTCAGTACTTAATGGTGTCTTTATATGGAAAATGGTCATATAATCTATAGATTCAGAAACTAAAAGCACTAGTCATTGTCACTGCATATAAATAAAAGAATGTACTCTCAAAGTACCCAATAATGGGCCTGAGAAGCTCAGAGCCCAGTCATACAATGATTTACAGGTCATTAAAAGTACATGCATGGAGAGTAACACATTAATAATATAAGAACAATATAATCTAAGGCAAATAGAAACCTCTTGGTGTAGCCATTTATTTGAGCCTATTAGTTTCTGCGCAGGGTAAGCAAGCCCCAGCCTTTGATCCCACCACTGTGACACTGCCTTATCACACAGGTCTACAGACTAACATCTCTGCAACCGTGAGCTGCAGTAAACCTTCCATCTCACCTTTTATTTCTTTGTTTAATAAAAAAGTACCTGTTTTTTAGAATTATTTAGTATTTCTTGGAAACTTCTATGCACATAGCTACTGATGTATGGTTTAGGAGATTAAACATATTCCTAAATATCCATTTAAGTACAAATTTCTGGTTGTTCGGAATATTCAAGTTTAATATATAACCATAAAATTATAGAGTTTATGAAAATCAGATTTAAATAAAGCAAAGTACAGATGGACCTACAATGTGCGTAGGCTGTGAGCTGTAGAGATGAGGTAACCCTGACAAACGCATCAACAACATTCCTGAAATACCACAGCCCTCAGTAACAAGCTGGGGTGAGACTCCACTGTGGTTTCAGCCCTGTGAGGGTCAGAGCTGCCAACTTTCAAAACCTAGACTCTCTTGAGAGAAGGACCTTTGGACATGTAGGGATGTTATGATTACAGCAGGGAAGACCTTACCTGTTGTGGGGTGGGGCAGTCGTTCCCTGGTCAGAGGATCTTGGGCTGTATGTGAGTCAAGAAAGCCAGCTGAGCCTTAGTATGCATGCATTCATTGTTCTTTCCTCCTGACTCTGACATAACATGACCAGATCCCATCAGCTCCTGCTGCTCTGACTTTACTGCCATGGTGGATAATAACCTGTAACTGTGAGCTTTAAAACAACCCTTTCTCCCTTAAGTGACTTGTGTCAGGGTATTTTATCACAGCCCCGGGAAACAAAAGACATGCCCCAAGACTATTGGACAGAACACAAAGATCGTGACTCTGGGACTTTGCTGAAAAACCTCTTTTCCTGTCTCAACATTCTTTCCCCCTTAAGTGTTAGACAACCTTTTCATGACTGAAGCACTGCACATTTTAACAAGTCAGTATTGAGTTTCCTGATGTTTTGGGGTTTTTTTCTGTATTGTTTGGCTTTTTTCTCTTTTCCCTTTTCTCACAATTCCTGGCTCAGTGCCTAATTTACCTTAATCATGCATGCTCTCCTATCTTTCTGTTTCCCTAAAAGGTTCATTTTATTTGGAGAATGGACGCGAGAAGCCCTTCCTAGAGGGAGTGGCTTACCTGCTGGAGAGGCTTGCTGGCATCGTTTGGATGAACAGCACAGGTACAGTTTGTGAGTTTTATAGTGCAGAGCTAGTTACTGACATTTACAGCTGTCGAGAACGTCTGAGCAAGCCTTCCAGAATAGCCACAGATGTTACCTATCAGGTGGAATTTTTATATATTCAAGCGACAGCTCTCAAAGCAAGCCTCACTCTTCTGTTTCGATGTTTAGTAACATTGTGCCTTCTTTGAGTACAGAGTGTTTCATATTTCTGGTGATGTTGAAGTATCACCATGTAAACATTGTGATTTGCCGTTACTTTTTAATAACTAGTTTCCAACTTAAAGAGTTTTGAAATATTTAAAATTTTAACATTTGAAATATTTAAATGTGGTAATAATATTCATTTCATATTTCAGCATTTTCTCCCCAAACCTCATACTTAACAATATTTAAATAAAGGACGAGCGAGTTAAGCTTGCTGAGATTTGGTAAGTATCCAAATAGCAACCATTAGGCAATTCCCAACATTGGAAACAGATGTTAGAGAAGTGCTGTCTTTTATCTCACCACCTTCCTGCAGACGAGATGTGCTTGTTAACACACTGTTAGAACATCATTTGAATTTCCAAGTGAGTGACAACAGACACTTGGAATTGGTGTGTTTTGAAAAACCTTACTGAAAAAAATGTTCAGCAGCTATTGTAAAATAAATAAATAAACTGTTGATAAGATTGATGGTCATACACACAATACAAAAACTCATTCTCCACAAAAATCAGAGTGCCTTTCTCGGTGATGGTTTTCAGATATGAAAAGTGAACATTTTGGCATATAACTTGAGCTGGGACTCCCTGGGTAGTTTGATTAGAGGATTCTCGAGCACCTTAAGCTTGCCCAGTGCTACTCATTTGTTTCCACTCTCCTTTTGCTCTTTCAGGATGTCACTTGATGGCATTTTTTCCCCTTTGGTCTTTTGGGACAGGTTCTCAAGCTTGTGATCCTGCCTCAGTTTCCTGAATGTTAGGCTTACAGGTATGGACCACCACCCCAGGCTTATTGTAGTTTTAGCAACCTTACGAGGTGTGTAGTGATCTCTCTCTATTGCTACAGTGTCTCTTGTAGGCAGATCGCTGTTTTAGGTCACAGCATTTGTACCTGGATGATACTGACAGCTGATTACGTTGCCCCACCAGTAGTGTGTAGAAGTTGCCCTCTACAAGCTTGGCAATAAGCACCTTTATTTGCTGAGCCATCTTGATGGTCTACTATTCTTTCTCTTAGCCTGAGTACTGGTAATTTGGGTTCCTTTTTACCGATTTCTTGGTCAGTCAGTGTGGCTAGGGTTTCTCAAAGCTTTTAATGTTTCTAATCTTAGATGGACACCCGCTTGCTTTCCCCATGTTCCATGACATCAGTAAGCAGTGTCTATAGCAACGGGGCCTTGCCATAAGGTTGTGTAACCAATAGCCTTGGAAGTAGGTTGTGATGGTTTGGATGGTCTGTGGGATTCTTTTGCCCAGTGACTCAACATGTAACCCATTCCTGGCACTGGAGGTTTTGTTCTGTGGCAATGAGCTGTCTAGCTTGGGCATTGTCTCTCCCATCACACGGTGGTGGCTCCATTTAAATTCTTTTCACGTTTGTATATATTTTAGAAAGTGTTCACAGCAGTGGGTTTTCATGGGGACATTCCATAGGTCCTTGTTAGTCCTCCTTCTCGTGCTCCCTCCTCTCTCCCCTCCCCTTCCCACTGCCCAACTCTTATGCTAGTTGCCCCTGTTTCTCTCTCTATCACTCATTTCCCTTCCTTAAAGGCCCCTCTTTCCCCACTCATCTCTTACTTGATACGCAACCTCTGCAGGTATTCAGGTTGAATACCAATCAAAAGTGTAAAAGCTACATATAAGCTTTCTCTTCTATGTAGATATCAAGCCCTTTATTTTTAAGAGTGATGTTAGGGCTAGGTTGTAGAATATTCTTTATGTCTTTGCAACAACTCAGGCTAAATATTTGAATATTGTCAAGTGCCTTTATTCATGTTGGTTGAGAGGATTCTCTTGTCTTTTAGCCCATTAATATTATTAAGCTTGTGCTGCTTTTTTCAAAGTTAACATAACCTTGAATCCCCAAATTAAACTGTGCTTAACCCTTTGTTTTCAAACGTGCTTCAGTGGATTCACTGGATTAGCGTATCTGGTTAAGACTTTAGCCGCTGATAGCTGTGAGAAGTGTCAGTCATTTTTATCTTCATAGTTTATCAGCCTTAGTGTAGGAATCCTACAATGAGTTGGGGATGTTTTGTTGTTGTTGTTGTTGTTGTTGTTGTTGTTGTTGTTGTTTTGGTTCAGTTTTTCTCCATTCCTAGCTTCTGAAATGTGTTCAATGGAATGAGTTGCATTTCTTTAGTAAATGTCTGGTTTGGCTCAACAGGAATAGGAGCAAAGTCATCTAAGTGTGGAGTTGTAAAGAAATGATTAAACCTGAATTCAGTTTCCTTAGACGCCCAGTGCTTCAGATTGTGTGGTTTTTCCGTGGGCGTTGATGACCTGTGCCTCTCAAGCAACTGATTTACATCAGACTCCTAAAAATATGTGCTCACTCTTCTTTTACTGCCTATAGAAACTACGACAATATTCTTTTAGTTTTCAATCTTGTCCTGTACATTTCTTTGGAGTGTGTGTGTGTGTGTGTGTGTGTGTGTGTGTGTGTGTTAGTTTGTACGAGTGAGTGTGTGACATAGCACACATTTGGAAGTCAGGACAGCTTGCATAATTTTTTTCCATCCACCATGGACCACTTAGCAACAGTGTCTTTACCTCCTAAGCCAGCTTGCTCACCCAGGGCTCTCTCATCTTCCATACTAGTGATTGGACTCTTTTTCTCTGATTTTGGTCAGTCTGGCTAGTTTTGTTTTTGTTTGGTTATTTGTTTGTTTGTTTTGTTCTTTTTTGTTTTTGTTTTGTTTTTGTTTTGCTTTTAATTGTTTTAAGGAGCTAACTATGGATTTTATTTTTTTCAATGATTAAATCTGTTTCTATGCCATTTACTTATTCTTATTTTGTTTAATTAAGGTGAAGTTCGCAGAACACATAAACAAAACCATTTTAAATGTCCAACTCTGCCTCATCGGTGCAGTCAGCCAGACCCAACCCCGCTCAGCTTCTGAGATCAAACAGAAACTGCATGCCTTTGGGCTGCTAAGGCCTTAAGTAGTCACTGCACTTTCAGAGTATGTTTATTACCCCATAGAAAGCCTTAGACACCCAGTAAACTACCACTCACTGCCTTTCCTGGAGACCTATAAGCCTGATATCTTTCCCTTTGCTTATTTTCAGCTTAATATTTTTTTTCTTAAGCTAGAATTTGGTCCATTGATGTTTGGCACTGCTTCATTTATTAGTTGATAACACACTACTTTTTTTTTAAGTAATTTATTTTTTATTATATATTTTCTTTATTTACATGTCATATGATATCTCCTTTCCCAGTTTCCCCTCTGAAAAAAATAAAAAAACAAAGTAAAATAAAATAAAACAAAACAAAAACAAACAAACAAAAAAAACCCCTGTCCCCTCCCCCTGCTCCCTGACCCACCCTCTCCCGCTTCCTGGCCCTGGCATTCCCCTACACTGGGGCATAGAACTTTCACAGGGCCAAGGGCCTCTCCTCCCATTGATGACTGACTTGGCCACACTACTTTTAAATGTTTCTTTAACGTATAACTGCCTTTCAAATGTGTGACCTTATTATTTGAAGATTATTCCAAACATCTTTGTTATTGACTTCTACTCTGTAAAACAAAACATTCTACATAACGTACGCACTCTTGTGTATGTTGACTTGTTTCATAGTGGATGTTTTGTATGTTGTTGAACACGTGTATTCTTTTGTGTCCTACCAGTCTTGTGAAGACAGTTTGGTTTTCCAGGATGTTTAAGTTTGTTTGTTTGTTTGTTTATCGATCTTGCCATGCTGACTAGGCTATTCTGGAACTCCTGAAGTTGAGCATTCTCCCCACTCCCCCTCAGCTTTCTGAAGAGCTGGTGCTACTGACACACAACAACACACCCAGCTTCCAATCTCTTGTATTCTTTTCATGTTGTGTCTTATTTGGTCTATTAGTTATTGAAAGTAATGTGGAATTCTCCAAGTGAAACTTACAGATTGTTTAATCTTTCCTTTGAGCTCTTTCACTTTTTACCTCAGGAATCACAAAGCTGTTAGTAAGTCCCCCGGGCTTGAGGTTTTGTGTCTTTTTGACAAATGGTCCTATTTTATATCACCATGAAATTTCTCTGAATATGTGGATTAATATCCCTTCTTCTGAAAATATATTTATATAGCATATTCATATACAACATTCAACCTTAGTTTGCTTTTTGTCAGAACAGTGTATAATATTCCGAGCTTTTGTGTTCAAATTATTTATGTCTTTCTGTTTAAAGACTTAAAATTTTGGGGCTGGTGAAATGGCTCAGTGTGTAAGAGCACCGACTGCTCTTCTGAACGTCCTGAGTTCAATTCCCAGCAACCACATGGTGGCTCACAATCATCTGTAATGAGATCTGATGCCCTCTTCTGGTGAGTCTGAAGACAGCTACAGTGTACTTATTTATAAAAATAAATAAATCTTTAAAAAAAAAAGACTTAAAATTTTTATAAATTAATTTATTAACTAAGAATATCATATATGGGCTCTGTGTTTATATCATTTCTCCCATCTCCAACTCCTCCTGTGTTCCTCCATCTCTTCCTTTTCAAACTCATGGCCTCTTACTCTTTAATGTTATTGTTGCACACATCCATACACACATCCATACGCACACGTATATACATACATTTATATACAGGTATAAGTTAATAAACTCAATAAACCTGTTAAATTTGTTTAGTTTTGCTCATATGTATATGTGTTTAAGACTGACTAACTGGGATTGGATAACTGA
>JADRCD010139776.1:0-22114 GCA_019843815.1 Montemys delectorum | reverse complement strand
GATACTGTGTATTTACCCCCAGAGCAGTCTACAACCAGACTACATCCTTGGCCCTTATTTTTGGTTTTTGAGATATGGTCTCCCTCTACAGCCAAGAGTAGCTTACAACTCAAGGCAATTCCCCTGCCCCAGCCTCTTCGATGCTGGAATTACAGGCATGAACCGCCACGCCTGGCTTCTAATTCTTTGCTAAAGAATTTAAAAAGCTTACTCAGAAGTCCTGACTTCTTAAAACAAACCAACAAAACGACCAGCTAGCAGTACAGCTCGTCTTCTTTACTGCCTTGGTTTACATCAGGCTCTGTGATGGAGCTACTGCTGTTTTATACCCAGAACGCTGCTGTCGCGGGGCAGCTCAAGTATTCCTCCAGGAGAAGCAAACTGTACAACTACTTACCAGTCTCTCTGCTCTCTCTCAGGTCCTGCATTGCCACAATCGCAGCAATCTGAGACCGGAGGAACGTCAGCTCATCTTCCAGAGCAGCTATCTTTTTAATGGCAGCTTCACTTACAGGCAGATCAGCAGTCTCTGTTTTGTTCTGTCTTAGAGCAGGAGATGACTGATTCCAAATTAGTTTTGAAGGATGAAAAAGAGCAAGTTTTCCTTCCTCCTTCTTTTTCCATATACTGTGTCTGTGAGTAAAGGAAAAGAAAGAACACAGGGAGGAAAATTTTAAACTGAAAGAGAAAACTGCAGCACAGCAAGGTGGCAGCTTTAACTCCAGCACTTGAGCAGAGGCAGGAGGGTATCTAAGTTGGAGGGCCAGCCTGTCTACAGAGCAAGTTCCAGGAAAAACAAGTTTACACAGAGAAATACTGACTTGAAAAACCAAACCAAACAAACCATGGCTAGAAAGAAGACGGCTCAGTGGTTAATAGTACAAACTGCTCTTACAAAGTTGCTTCGTTTGGGGCTTGTTTTTGAACTTCTGAGACAGGTTCTCATGAAGCTCAGGCTAACCTGGCTCCCAGAATCCAAGTCAGGTGGCTCAACTCCAGCTCCAGGAATCCATAGTAACTGCATTGGTGGGCATATACTCTCTTTCCTACCATATACATATAACAAACAAACAAAAAAAAATCAATGAATAAAACTCTTTTTATTTGTTTGGTTGGTTGGTTGTTTTTTTGTTTTTTGTTTTTTGAGACAGGGTTTCTCTGTGTAGCCCTGGCTGTCCTGGAACTCACTCTGTAGACCAGGCTGGCCTTGAACTCAGAAATCCGCCTGCCTCTGCCTCCCAAGTGCTGGGATTAAAGGGACGCACCATCACCAACCGGCTCTGAAAAAAACTCTTATTCATCCGCAGGCTGCTAGCAGAAGACTGACTTGCAAGCAGCTAGGATGAGGGTCTTAAGCCCACACCCACAGTGACACACCTGCTCCAACAGGGCCACACCTCCTAATAGTGCCACTCCCTGGGCCAAGCATTTACAAACCATCACAGTCCACTCCCTGGCTCCCATAGTAACATTCCTCAGCAAAAATAACTCACATGAATCTCAAGACAAAGAATTTGAGAGTTCAAAGAGTTTTAAAAGGAAATAAAGACCTGAATGGAGTTAAAGAGAACAAGAATAGACTCTTGACTGAAGCCCAAGAAAACAAATGAAATAATGAAAACAATTTGAAAAATTGAAAAAGAATTCAACAGAAACTGAAACATTGAAGAAAATACAAATACAAATAAAAATAGAAATGAAAAATTCAAGCACTCGCTCAAAAGACTCGGTGGAAAGCCAACAGACGTAGTAGAAAACAGAGATTCAGGATCCGAAGAAAAGATAGAGGAATGGACCACACAATCAAATAAAATGGTAAATTAAAGAGATACACAAGAACTCTGGGACACCCTAAAAGGAGAAAATCTGTGAATCATGAGAATAGAATAATTTCAAAGACATAAATCAGGCATTCAATAAAATAAGAGAAAACTTTCCTGTAACTAAGTAAGAAATTTTCTCATTCAAAACCAAGAGGCACACAGAACACTCACTGGATGAAAAGGAATCCCCCTGCAGTGTTATATCCAAGTACTAAACATTCAGAAGACAGAAAGGATGTGAAACCTTCAAGAAAGAAGTCAAAACTCATGCAAAGGCAAACTCATTAGAATACCAGCTGACTTCTCAATAGAAACTTGGAGAGCCAAAAGAGCTTGAAGCAATGCTAAGACCTAAAAGACAGCCTCTCACCATGTACATGTGGCCAGCATTAACTGGACTCAACACATCTTACCCCCACAAACACACACATATCTACACACTCACCCATACACAAACTCAACACACACACTCATAATCAACACACAAACTCAAACACTCACACTAACACACACTCACTCAACACACACTCAACACCCATACAAACTTACTCAGCACACACATATACACACTCCACACACACTCACACACACTCATCCACACTCACACATGGCAATGTGGAATTGGGAAGAGTGTGAAGAGGACAGAGGAAGAGCTGGGCAGAGGGTGAGGGAGATGATCTGATCAAAATAACTTTTAGGCTACACCCATGTGCCAAGGCAAACAAATAAAATTACCGAAATCTCAGACAACTGGCTTCTTCATCATTTGCCACACACAAAACATCAGCAAAAGACGGAACTGTAAGTTCATGATCATCAGATTCCTTAGAGTTCACGTGCGGGATCAACTAAAATAAAACAAAACCAAAACCAAAAGTCAGAGCCCCGCAGAGGATAGAGAACACACGACTCACGGCCCATCATAGCAAATCAGTTAACAGAGAAGAAAAGGGAAAGCTGGAGCAGTGTCCTTCTGTCTTCCCCCACGGCTGACCTCCTCCATCACACTGCCACAGGGAAGATGCAAGGTCAGATGAAAGCAAGCTCCAGGCACTCTTTGTACTGTCTTGGAATATAATTAAAGGACCGCTGGGAGGTGGTTTGTTTGTAGAAGTCAATGATCAGCCCTTGGCTGCCAGGCACACTTCCTCCTTTGTCCTTCTGTCCTAGATCCCTGAGAATAGCTAGATGCTTTATACACAAGGCTTAAATAACACATGATGACCAACTCACCTCAAAACGAGGTCTTCTGCAGGGCTCTAAAGGAAGCACTCTCCCAATAGTACGAACAATACTCCGCGCTGACCCATGGTTTTTATTTTGACAAATCAGCAAATCCTATAAATAAAGCTTCATTTAAAATACATGCCAGTTAAGTACGTTTATGTATCTAAGAAAATAAAAAGATATAACAGATGCAATAGCCTTCATTTCTGCAAAGAAAACATTAACAGCAGATACTTAAAAGTATCTTTCTCAGCCAGGCAGTGGTGGCGCACGCCTTTAATCCCAGCACTTGGGAGGCAGAGGCAGGTGGATTTCTGAGTTCGAGGCCAGCCTGGTCTACAGAATGAGTTCCAGGACAGCTAGGGCTATACAGAGAAACCCTGTCTCCCTGTCTCAAAAAGAAAACAAGAAAAGTATCTTTCTTAAAGAATTAAACCTTATTAACATTTATCTTGAAAAAACACTAACGTATGGGGTTAGAAAAATAATTTGGTCAAAGTTGACCATAGATACATGAGATCCCAAATATAATATCCAGAATGCATGTAAGTGCTGGCACGGTGTAATCTCAAAGCTGGGGAAACAGAGATCAGTGGATTCCTTCCAATTGGTGGTCTTCTCAATTTCTTTTCCTAAGTTTTCAAAAGAAGGTTACTTACTGATACCACTTCCCTTCCTCACCACACATCCTGTGGACTTTTCCAATTCAATCCTATCTCCACCCACAGAAACTCTTTCTAGGGGCAGTGGTGAAGCACACCTTTAAACCCAGCACCTAGAGGCAGGGACAGAGGATCTCTGAGTTCAAGGAAGGCCAGCACGGTTGGTAAATAAAGATACAGGCCAGAGGAGAAAGAGAAGACAGAGAGCAAAAGATGCCATGGGTCAGCCTGAGGGCTGCCCAATTGGAGCTAAGAGCAGGCCAAATGAAAGGGAGTTATCTATAGGAAAGCAGGTTCTAATAGCACAGAGGGGAGATATCTGCCCATCTAGTGCTGTAAGACTTATTATAAATATAAAGGTGTATGTTTTTTATTTGGGAACTAAATGGTAAAAGGAAGGGTAGAAACCCCAGATTGGGTTTAAATAATTTCAACATCTCATTTATTAATTAGCATTAATAAATGTATACTCATATGTATGTATACACACACACACACACACACACACACACACACACACACACGTATCTATAACCTACTGAATCCATTTAGCTTATGTGTCCAGGGCTGACCACTTGGGATGGCATAAGATATGTAGGAGTTCATTCCTCAATTGATTATTCCTCTCTCAGCAGACAATGACCACCTATAACTCTTCCTGTAGGGGTGGGACCACATGGAACTTCCCCTGTCTGAGTTGGCTGACATTGGGCTTGTCCTGTCATATATCCTAGGCTAGCCTTGAACTCTCAACTCTGTAGCAAGCAGATAAAGTTGTGAGTGAATGTGTATCATTGACATGAGCAAGGTCAAGGGCAAGAGTGCCTCTGACCAGTGAGAATGGCAAGACCTTCCCCTAGCTCTGAGTTCAGATACAAAAAGTATTAACCACAACTTCCTCCTTTCTGGTAACTACAGCTCGCTACAGCTCCCCTAGAGAGATCTTACTCCAAGGTCACCTAACCCACCTCTCTCCCAGTTGTGTGTAAGAAACTCGCATCTTTGTTCAGTCCCATAATAACCAGACTCCTCATTTGGCTGTATATCATGAATGTGCTGAATTTCCCAGATGCTAATGCATCTCCAACAGGGGGCATGGTCCACCCCATCCTGGCTTTTTTCTGTCACATGTCTGTCCTTTCTCCATTCACTATAAACCTAGTCAGGTCAATCCCAAAGTTGTACAGGAACATTTCCCCTATCTTGGCCTTCTGAAATTGGATTTTTTTTTTGGGGGGGGGGGGAGGTTCAATACAGGGTTTCTCTGTATAGCCCTGGCTGTCCTGGAACTCACTCTGTAGACTCAGAAATCCGCCTGCCTCTGCCTCTCAAGTGCTGGGATTAAAGGCATGCGCCACCACCGCCCAGCGAGAAATTGTTAAATGCCTAATAAGGAGAAGCAAATCTCCAACTGCTGGTCCTTGTTCTTATGTGTCTCACTATTACGATATTTAAAATGTTTCAGCATCACCTAAGAGCATTCTACCGCCATGGCTTCAGATAGCAACAGAACACAGTGAACTCCCTAATCTGATGTTTTTTCTTTCCTAGGCCCCTCTAGGCCCTTCTAGACCCCGTATGTTCAGTTGTCTGTGTGAGATCTCGACCATGTATCCCAGCAATACTTCTGGCTTATGTATTTCCTCTCATCAAACTCATCCACTGCCTTTTCATCTGGACAACATCATATTTCAATTTACATTTGTTTAAATCCTGGCATTACCCGTTATTTTTTTAAATCGTTCCACCATCTTTATGGATAATTTGCCATTTTGTAAGCCACCCAGTATTATACACATATTTGGCATGTGTTTGTGTAGCCCTGGCTATTCTGAAATTCAATGTCAGCGGTTCTCAACTAGCGGGTGTCAGATATTTATATTAGATTCATAACAGCAATAAAATTAGTTATGAAGAAGCAACAAAACAAATTTATTTTCAGTCTGGCCTCAAATTCACAGAGATCCATCTGCCTCTATCTTCCCAGTGCTGGGATTAAAGAATGAACCACCATGCCTGGCTCACATCTTTGGCATCATAAGCACACGAACCATGCACTGCTCCTCTGTATCACACACTCAAGCAAGAACATTGAGATGCAAGCTCAGACTCACCTTTTCTCCCTCGGACTCAGTCTAGGTTTACTGAACTTGTGTTCTTATACTATACTCAAAACAAAGTCATAAATTATCTTAAGTAAATCTAGTTTTGTAAAAAAATTTTTTGAGACAGGGTTTCACTGTGTAGCCCATGCTGTCCTGGAACTCACAGAGATCCACCTGCCTCAGCCTCCCAAATGCAAAAGACTTTTAAAAATGTATACAACAACCCTAACTCTGTGGTGATCATGTCCACATTTTATCCCTTTGTATCTTCTTGGGCTTTGACCTGAGAGAGTAAAAGACCACCGAACACCTTGCCACCATCTCTAAACGAAACTATCAATGTTACACTATTGCAAACGCATCTCTCTCCCACCTAAAGAGAAGAAAAGGGGCAATGTTTCCATAAAGGTAAACACAGAGATTCCTTCCAGAATCTGGGATTGAATTTAGGAGCCTTGCTCATGCTGGGCAGGTGTTCTACCAGAGCCACTGGTCTATATATCCTAGCCCTACTTCATGACCTTTTACTTTGAGTTGGAGTCTCACTAAGTTGCCCAAGATGTAGCCTAAGGTGATCCTGAAATTTCGATCCCTCTGTCTCAGTCTCTCCAACAACTGAGGCTATAGGCCTGTACTGCCCCACACGTGGTGTGACTTTATTGTTTTCTATCTGCTGCTATGATAAACATTATGACCAAAAGCAATGTGGGGAGGAAAACTGTCACTACGCATCATGGAAGGAAGTTAGGACAGAAATTCAAAAGGAACCTGGAGGCAGGAGCTGATGCAGGAATGCTGAAAACTGGCTTGCTCCACCAGCTTTCTTATAAAAGTCAGGGCCACCTGCCCAGAGATGGAACACAATGGGCTGGGCTCACCCTCATCAATCACTAATTAAGAAAATACTGTACAGACTTGGAGCAATTTCTCAATCAGGGCTCCCTCTTCTCAGATTATTACAGTTTGTGTCAAGATGAAATAAAACTAGCCAGCACAACTTCTCAGTCAGGATTCATCACTGAGGGGAGTCAGGCAGGAACAGAAGCAGAAACTCTGGCTCAGGCTCAACTAGCTTTCTTAAACAGCTCAGAACTCATTTTCCCAAGAATGGGCCATACCACAACTACTTTTAACAGTAAGGACAACTCTTAGAGGCAGGGCCACAAGCCAATCTACTCTAAGCCATTTCTTGAGGTTCCCTCTTCCCATGGGACTCTAATATCGAGTTGACAATAAAAACTAATCAGGTCAGAGAACATATTCAAATGGCATCTGTAATCCCAGCCCTTGGTAGGTGGAGAGAGGAGGTTTAGGAGCTTAAGAACAGCCTGAGCTACATGATACCCTGGCTTAAAGAACAATAACGAGACCCAAGAAGATCAGCAAAATCCAGACTTTTAGCTTAAGCTACACGATACCCTGTGTCAAAACAACGACAATCATGAGACCCAAAAATAAAGTTAGCAAGATTAATAAAGGACATTTACCTGGTCTACGGGAACGCCAAAATATGCCAGCACGTTTCTTAATATGTTCAGAATGAAAGACATTGGTGAAGCAATTTCAAGAAAACACTGTTCGTTGGTACCTTAGAGGAGAAGTTATCAATTATTACTCTTTGACAAGTAACTGCTACGTAGACCGCACTAAAGAAGCCACAGAGACCTTCCATGACACATTACACCATCCAGTGATTGCTCCTGGAGAGCTTTTATTTTGAAGAAAGACTTAGAGAAAAGAGTGCACTTTGCTAAGTTACATTGCTATCTTACCCAGTGTGTGTAAAAGGACTCTGACGAGCAATGTGCGACAGTCAAGCTGGTGAGCTCCCGGGAGCTCCGCTGCTCCTGGAGAGAACCGCCCCGCCGCGAGGAGCGCTCGCCCGCCCGCCCGCCCGCCCGCCCGCCACCGGCTGCAGACCGGAAGCCGAGGCCTGACGGAGCCCGTGACACTCACCATCCCGCGGCATTGCACCGCGCCAGGCGGCCGGGGAAATTCTCCGGAAGCGACGGACAGCCGCAGAGCAGCTTCTTCGCGGAACCGCTCGCCGCCTCCAACTCGACAGGTCCGGACTCTCAAGCTTCCCGGGCCGGAACTCGGAGCCTATCCTTATTGGACGCCGCCTATGATTGGAAGGCCAAGAGCCAATAGCCGCCCCATAAAGGCGCATGCGCAGCTTTAAGCGCTGTGGTGCGACTTGGGAACTTGTACTTCACTCAGTCCTTTGCCAGGAAGGTGTCAAGCCTTCCCAGTATAGAAAAAAGAATCCACCAGCTTGTAATTGTTTAGTCACTCTGAGAAAATATCTAGCCATATACTAAATGCTGGTATTACTAATGTTGAGCCACACTATCCAATCTAGTTGTTTACATGTACTTAGTGTGTACACATGCACATGCCATAGTACCTACTTGAAAGTCAAAGGACAATTTGTGTAGGATCCAAGCACAGAACTTGAGACCTCAGGTTTGGTAGCAGGCTGCTTGAGCCATCTCGCTGGCCCTAAGGCTTTTTTACACCTTAACCTTTCAAACTTTTGAAAGCTATTGAAAAGCAAAAACTTTTAATTAATCAAAAACAAAACAAAAACACCCTGGTTTTGCATTGACAGTAAAAGATTATGGAAAACAGAGTTAAACACACTGGCCGTGTATCTATACTCACCAAAATCCAATTCACAAACTGACATTTAATTGTAGTAATGTACTTAATTACAAAACATCAGTTAAATAATTCTAAAGATTTGGCATGTCCATGAGGACCTTGGCATAAAATTTTGAAATTCTTAAGTACATTTTCTTTTGCTTTCTTAGGAATGTTTTCTTAATCTTAACAATTTTAGTTGTTAATAAATCATCTGACGTGTAAGTGAAACTCACCAAGTAATCTAGAATAAGAAACCCAAACTAGGGCTGGAGAGACGGCTGAGCAGTTAAGAGCACAGACTCCTCTTCCAAAGGTCTCGAGTTCAATTCCCAGCAACCACATGGTGGCTCACAACCATCTGTAATGAGATCTGATGTGCCCTCTTCTGGTGTGTCTGAAGATAACTATAGTGTATTCATATTTAAAAAAAAAAAAAAAAAGATTCTTTAATTTTTTTAAAAAAGAAAAAAGAAAAGAAAAAAGAAAAGAAAGCCAGACTAGAAAAAGTTCAGCATAAATACAGCATTTCCGAAAAGAAACAACCAAGACTGCATAAACTCTCTGGTGTTATTTGGTTGTTTTGGTTTGTTATTAACCACATTTTTGGCTTTCTGGGACATGATCTGAAGTTACTTTGAAATGCTGCCTTTGCCTCAACTACGGGTCAGATCAACAGTTCCTC
This sequence comes from Montemys delectorum, assembly GCA_019843815.1. NCBI lineage: Eukaryota > Metazoa > Chordata > Mammalia > Rodentia > Muridae > Montemys > Montemys delectorum. Next base: position 12,969 of record JADRCD010139776.1, on the reverse strand, counting down.
CAAGTCTGTCCTAAAGTGTGTGAGGTCTTCTGAGAGGCCACCGAGGGTGCCAACAATAGCCTAAACTGTTTCTGGAGTCTCTTACAGTCAACTGACCAATGACTTGAAGGGAAGTTTCTCCTGCCTGATAATGGATTTTTTTGTCTGTGGCTCTTGTGTGGAGCATTATCACTCCAAGTAGCAGAATTTCATTAAATTATATAGGTATGCATGCATACACTTACATGTAAACGCAGTAAATATAAAATTATCCCTTATAGCTTTTTCAAATGTTTAGTATTTATCCCTTCTCCATCTGTTCCTGAATTGCACCTTCTATCCACTTTTCCTATTTCTCCCTTCTGTTCACCTCTATCCTGCCATCTGGAGAGTTCCAAAGGAAGCAAGCAGCCATGGAAGAACCACAATTGGGAGAAAGCTGTGCCAGAGAATACAGTGTGTGTGTGTGTGTGTGTGTGTGTGTGTGTGTGTGTGTGTGTGTGATTTGAGCTGGCTAGTGGGTCCTCGGGATTGTCTGCCAATTCGCCCAATAAAAGTAAAAGCTAGGGTTAGAAAGATGGTTCAGCAATAAGAAAAGCCACTGGCTGGCTGTTCTTCCAGATGACCTGGATTGAATTTCCAACTTGTATACAGTGGCTCACAGCCAGCTCTATCTCCAGCCCTGGAGATCTAATCCACTCTTCTCACCTCTGCAGACACATGGTACACATGGCCATGAAGGGCATAAAAACCATGTCTGGTGGCTGGGAAAATGGCTGAACACCCACTGCTCTTCCAGAGAACTTAGATTCAAATGGCAGCACCACATGGCAACTCATAACTATCTGTAGTTTCAGTTCCAATTGATCAATCATATAAGCACACACACGCACCAATGCACATAAACCATGTTGCTTTAAATTTCTCTAGATTTGACATTGTACCAATGTTTTGTATAGATGCATGAATATGTATCATGTCTATGACTACTGGATACCCTGGAATTTTAGGTTTTTGTTTGTTATGAGCTACCACATGGGTGCTGGGAATCAGAATTCAGGTCCTCTGCAAGAGCAACTGTTATTTAGTGCTGAGTTCTCTCCAGCCCTCACTCTTTTTACAATTATACCAGCTAAGTTTTCAATTGCAAGCAAAAGCTTATGCTTTAGTAGGCAGCTACTAACCCAGGCCTATAATCCCAGCATCTGGAAGGCAGGAGATGAAGGCTCTCCTTAGGGTTGCCTAGGGGCCAGTTTTGGTTACATGAATCTGTTTCATAGTGTTTACATACACACCTCACTATACTGTCTAAGCTGGCCTCAAACTCTTTTTACTCAACCCTTAGCAGCTGTGCTTACTTACCTATCAGAATAGTCAAGGAATGAAGTTAGTGAGAATTCTGAGTGTTCCTGGGAATACTCCAAGAAAACAAGTCTAAGACCTGTTTCTTCAAGACACAGAATTTTTACCATTTATCTCCATCCTTCGCCCAGGTGTAGCAAATAGGTGTGTTTACTTCAGATTACTCATTATGCTTGGTGCTGTTTTCAATTAAATGTTGGTACACCTATGGAACAATGTTTTGGCCATGTGAACCCCATACTTGTGGTTGTATATAGCATACCTGTCAAGAACTTTACTCATGTGACTTCTCTTAAGCCTCATAGTAAATTGTCTGGGCCTCTGAATCAAGTGGGTTATCATAGGAGACTTTAGTTGACCTCATTTATAGGCCCAATTATCCCTAGTACCACCTGCCTGTAGAGCAGTGAGTGATACTCCCTAATAACCAGGGCAAGATGGGGCCTAACAATATTTTGTCTCTGAGGAAGTAGCTCATGTTGTTGTCTTTCCCTAAAGATTCATATACAGGCAATTAAAGAGTTACTGGGGAAAGATTCTCTTCGGTGGAATAGCCAACTGGTATAACTGTCCAAGCTCCTGTAACATTTTTTAATATTTTGTTTATGTGTACTGTACCAAGTGCCTGCAGCAGCCCATGTCAGATGATGAGATCAGATCGCTCAGAAATACAATTACAATACCTACGAGATTATGGATACATAACTGTGAGCCACTGAGCGGTAGGAACCAAACCCCAGTCCAGTGCAATTCAAGAGCATGAAGCTGTTAACCTGCACTTTCTCTCCAGTCCACTGGGGAGATGGACTGGAACCAAAGTTCCATCATAGCCTTGAAAATCAACATTCACGGACAAGACAACAGCTCGGCAAACGGGGCGGGGCGGGCAGAAGGGGATCACGTGCCTTCAAAGCCTGGGCACACAAAGCACAATACTTCATCCTCTTTGGAGACTTCTTTCTCAGAGATACTCAAGGCTCGCACTTCTTCAGGATTTCTTCAAAGACTCATGGAGCAAATCTGCACTCGCAGCTGCCACATTTCTATCTTCAATTCCACGTTTCCTTTCACTAAGAGGGCAGTCACCTCCATGTTTGAAGCTCACTAGAAGCATACCTCTTGACTTACATGACAAATACAGTAATGCTGTATTACAGTGGAGCCATGCTCTTCCTGTACTGACAATAGTAGCGACACAAATTATAACAGATCACCTTCCTGCAGACAGTTACTCAAAGGAAGATATCGTGAATCAGGCCAGCCAATGTTGTACTTGAACTGTATCAAAATCAACTCAACTCATGGCAAGTGAAAGTATTACATTCAAATACAGCATATTACTAAAATAAAGCACGCTTGTATTCTGTGGTGGCCTGAATGAGAACTGTGCCCCAAGTCTCAGGCATTTGAGCACTTGGCTCCAACCGGCTATGTGGGGAGGCTAAGGAGGTGTGGCTTGATGGAGGAAGCATGTCACCAGGGGCTCACTTTGAGAAGTAAAAGCCTCAACCTCTGTTCACTGTTTCCTGTTTCCTGTTTGTAGCTCAAATTGTAAGCCCTCAATCTCTCTAGTGGTTGCCATGCCTCCCTGCTACCGAGCTTCTCTGCCAGTGTTAGACTTCTAACCATCTAGAGATGGTGGTAGCCGCCTCTAACCCTAGGACTCCAAAAATGCATCCAGAAATCCCAAGCCAGCTTGAGCCACATAGCAAGACCTGCTTCAAAATTTAAGGCTATATAAGTTATTAAAAGTTGTCAATTCCTGGGGACAACAAGGAGGAAAGTGGGAAAAGGTGATTCCTGTCAAACTTAACAACTTGAGACCAACAAACAGGGTAGGACAAAACTATGCTGTCCAAAAGTTGTGACTGGATCTCCCTCCACACTTGCACATTACACACAACTATACACATAAATAACATGGTATGAAAAAATTGGGGAAGTGATAAATTTTTCAGAATAGGGAAATGGCTCATGAGTTAAAAGAAACATGCATTTCTTTCAGAAGACCAAGTTCAGTTCCCAGGACCCACATAAGGTAGTGTACAACTGTCTGTAACTATAGGGAATCCAATGCACTCTTCCCGCCTTTGTGGGTGGAGAGGCCACACCACACACACACAAACTTTCTTTTGTATTTCCAATAATTTTAAAGAGAAATGTTTCAATTGTACTGGATCTTAAAAAAGAACAAATACTGACTCTTCAGTTACTGATTACTGTACTTTTTGCAGGGCAGCTAGCTAGGGATGTGACTCAGTTGAGTGCCCAGCATGCACAAAGCCCCAAGTTCAATTCTAGGCACAAAATATATTGGCCCACCACTGCAATCCCAACACACAGGTGGAAGCAGAAAGACCAGATGTTCAAAGTCACCTTTGGCTATACACTTGAGTTTAAGGCCAGCTTGGGCCCAATGAGACTGTCTCAAAACAAAAAAGGAGCCCAAATATCTTACAAATGACTTTTTTTTCTTCTGAAGACAGATGCAGCTCTGACTGACCTCAAACTGGTATCCCCAAGTGCTAGGATTAAAGTTTGGTGCCTATTCTTGTCAAGGACCTCTCTTCTTTGAGGACTACCAACATGGAATCGCTGTGCTTTTTAGAATGGCTCACTAAAAACTGTATGCATTCTCATCTTCCCAAGGAGAAGACAAGAAAGCAATTAAGACAGTTTTAAAGAATTAAAAACATTTATCAAACCACATATCAAATTTATACAAGTTGATATTCCAAATTCTAGAAACAGGCCACAGAAATCAGCTGGGCAGACCTCAAGCAGCACTAGCCTCCAAGTCAGGTAGACAGAGACCAGCTATTACCACTTAGGACATTTTATTGGCATATGACAATTTACAAGGGTCCCTGTTGAAATATACACCACACTGAGGAAGAATCCTGTAGCCATCTACATTCATTCCCACTGGATAATATTTCCCCTCAAATTATAATTTAATTCCCAACACTGATTTTAACTGTGACAAAAGGGAACAATAACAATTCTTTGAAATAGAGTGCAACTGGGAAAGACTCTGCTTTTTATATTAAAATTCCTAAGATGTTTAAGCATACAAACCTAAGAATTGAGTCATGGCCTTCTAAAACTCCTTGTTTTGTTTTGTTTTTTTCTGGGAAAAATCCTTTGGTCCAATTTTGTTTTCTCTGGGTAAAGGAAGTATGCATATGCAGTGTAGAGCACATAGTATGTGGTGTGTAACATATAGTATGCAGCATGTAACATGTAGTTCGCAGTGTATAACAGCTATTTTCCTGGCACTTGTAATCAAGCAGCTTTACCAAGAGACACTGATCAGCTTTTGTAATGTGTCATAAGTATCATAAAGTGTGTAACTAAATGGTGATCTCAAAGAATACACACAGGCTACTTTGTGTTTGGCTCTGAAAAGGAGAACACTCACAGTGATATTCTCTACTGCAGTTAGTTCTTATTCTTCAACTATAGAATGGAAGCAAGCACAGGTACAGCACTTAAATACAGCCTGTTACTCCTCATTAAATAAGTTTTAACAAATCTGCTTTTCTCTTGTGGAAAAAGTAAAGCTAAACTGGTACAAACATTCAGTGTATAACCAAATAGCTGTTAAAATGAAAGTTGTATATCCATATAAAATAGAAATGGTATGAGAATTATTAGGGAAGTAAACACATGTCGCTTCTCCATGTAAGTTACTCTGAACTATTGTTTATAAGTTATTATAAATATTTATATCCAGACTGAAGCACTAAAGTTGCTTTGCAGGTATTTTCTGATTCACTAAATAATGTCACGTGACAATTACTGGGAGCACCATGCAGTGCTAACTCCTGAACAATTACTGGGAGCTGACTTCTGAGGAGCATACTTCACCTGTTCACTTTGGTTTTAGTTTAACTTTGTCACCAAAAGTTTTTAGCAAACGCCACTAGTTGTCAAGGCCTAAGACACTGGGAAGTCATCAAAACTTAAAAGTTTGCACTAATAGGATTCTTAGAATGCACACATACAACTTATCTGCTGCAATGTGGCTAGTTTTACTTTTAAAAAAAAATTAATTCTTAGCACTGATGTATACTTTATTCCTTCAAAAGCTATTAAATAGCAAAGAAAGACACTTACCTAAAGAACAGACTCCAAGAAAAGGTCATTTTATAAACTTCAATTAATGGGTGCGCACACAATTAGATCAGTGCTACAAGCTTCCTGCTAAAATCTTCTATTGGCAACATTAAGAGAAAACTAATTACTTAAATATGACTAAACAATATGTTGCCTCTATGTAATCTTGTAGTTATATTATGGACCAATCTACAGCTGTTCAAAGCATCCAATAAACATGTAAGATATCCAATCAGGTACTAAATGACGGTGAATATCATATTATGCAGCAGAATAATCTTCCTCCACATAAAAAGGACTCCCAAGTTTTATTGTGGTTTTGTTATTTGTGTGTGTGTGTGTATTTTTTTAAATACAATCATGTGTGTGGAGTTAGGATTTTACTTACACTGATACTACAAACCAGTTTCTCTCTCATGGGTAGCTGGTTATCTAAGACCATGACTCAAACTATCAGATGAGAATGAAGCCAATACTCAAATTTTGAATTCATATTGGAAAGGCTCTTCAAGTGATTTTACAAGCCAATGTTTGCTTTCAAAAAAAATACCATTTTCTCAAATCTTTTAATTTGTACTTTTTCGCTATTAACAAAGCTACTGTCTTCCTTATGTATTTGCTGAAGTGTGAAACTAGTTTACCATAATAGCAACTTTGTGATATTCTTCAAAAATCAGTCACCCTACTATGTAGTGTTCAAATTTTAAAAGATGTTAAACCAATGGGTACGGTTAAAATAATTAGTGTGGTCACTATAAACAATTCCTGTTCAAGAATTTGTGTGAATCTGAGAAGAGCTAGCGTTCACTTCAGAATCAAACACTTAACAGGGGAGGCGAGTTAAGAGCTGTCACAGAGCTGGACTTGACCACTTCTTATAGACAAAGCGGAAATACAATGCAAGTAACAAAAACAGTCAAAGGTTTTTAAAAGTTGATAGTTACAAATATGATACCGAACATTTTCTACTTTATTTCAATACAATTTTCAACATACAGTCTACTATTTTTTTCAAGATATTTGAAGACTTAAAACAAAATTTCTATAGACTACTTGCAAACAGTACATTTTAAGTAAAATGCTTACATTCTTATTTGAAAACAAAAATCAGGTTTAAAAAAAATGTGTCAAGTTCTGCTCCTTGTTGCAATCTTGAGGCTATTCCTAAAAAGGGAAAAGGAAATTAAAGGTCAGTAAATCTGTGGGTAGTGAATATTAATAATATTTCCAAAACTTGATCAACTCATTTGCCTACCAAGTTCATTCTAAATAAAGTGAAAAATCAGAAACTGTGTACCTTTTCTTCTTTGCGTCTGTCCTTCTTCTCTTCATTGTTTTCCATGGTCTCTTCTTCATCTTCAACAATCCCATCTCCTTGATATTTGTCATGAGTCCATTTTGGACTGCTACCTGATTTTTTGAAATTAAAGCGCCCTCTGCCGCGTTGAAATGTACCACGACCTCTTCCTCTTTTGGCCCAGTAATCCACACCATCATCTCTGTCATCATGCTATAAAAAGGTTTAAAAAGAAACATCAACAAAACAAGCTTTCTTGTAAAGATATCAATTCTTTAACAAACAGCTGCTCCCCCTCCCCGAGAACTATCATAAGGATACTGAAGTCACAGACTGTCATTACAATACTTAAATAATATTTATTACATCATGTGCATTATGCCAAACATAAGAGATTTTAAAAGCCTACACTGAAATTTAAATCTAGGTAAGAATATACCATCTACAGGCTAGGAGTTTCAATGGTAAAACATGGCAGCACAGCCAGAAGACAATCTATCTCAGCTATTTTCTTTTACAGAAAGTCCTGAAGCTATTACATTCCAAACTTATTTTTTTAATAAATATACTTAAACACGGTTACTTCCCACCTTGTAAACTATTCTATTAAGTAAAACAATCTCCAAAGCTGAAAAGTTTGTAAAGAAGTATTCCCATTCCAAAACACAGTAGAAAAGGCTAAAGGCCCCTATCACAGTAACTCACTAAATCTGCCCACTATAAGATAAAGGGAAGCAAAGCAATGTCCCTTTACAAGGAAACAAACACAATGCAAATGGAAGTATTGCATGGCCTTTTAAGTACTTGTATTGAGCAACTACCCAACTCACTAAAATCTTTTAAAATGTGTCACAAAGAGCTTTCAGGCAGGCAGTTGTGGAGCACACTTTTAATCCCAGTACTTGGGAGGCAGAGACAGGCAGATTTCTGAGTTCAAGGCCAGCCTGGTCTACAGAGTGAGTTCCAGGACAGCCAGGGCTACACAGAGAAATCCTGTCTCTAAAAAACAACAACAACCAAAAAAAAAAAAAAAAAAAAGGACTGTTTTCAAAACAGAGTATGCCTTTGTGCATAAGCATTTGTGCAAATTAACTTCTCATATAACTTAAAAATTAGAATTATACATGCAGGTATTAAGCTATTTGAAAGAACAGTTTTCAGCTGTTAATACCTTGAATCTTTTGACACTTTGACCAAACAATGAAGACTGTGGGGGTTGTGCATGACTCCATAAAGAGTGACTTCTGAGAGTACATTCATCTGAAATTTTAAGTAAAGAAACTAGAGATCCAGGAGACTAAGCTGTTTCTTTCAGAATACATTCATTCTAATAGCAACTATGTGAAACGGTAGTGCATAATAAAAATAGTATTTTTCTTCTTTTCCCAATTCCATGTGTGAGCATATGTATGGGTGCTTGTACAGGTGGATGTACATGCCCATGGAAGGCATGATTTAAGTTGGAGACACTCGGGACTGCTCTTCTACCTTGTCCAGTGTGGTAACTGTGGCTGGGGGAATCCCTTATCTCTACTTTGCAGGCTGATTACAGCTAGGCCCTCAGATCACAAACCCAGCGTCTGTATAGGGTTCTTAGGATTTCCAATGTTCTAACCACTGAGATGCCCTCAGCCACTGGAAACAGTCTTAATTTTCAAATTCTTACATTCAAAATTTGAGTCTCCTAGTTTTAGGAATTAATTTTTTCACAGATGACAGTTAAATATTTACGTAACAGTCAAAATGGCTTTTTTTTCTTTTTAAAAAGGAATCTATAATGGACTGAAGACCTCCAGCATCCATCTCTCTCAACTGAACACAATGAAATCAAGCTTTTCTAGGAATGCAAACCTACACCGCCAACATTCAGCAAACAGGAGTCTCCATTTCAAAGTCAGCCTGGTCTATATAGAACAAGATCCTGTCTCAATTTCCTCCAATTAGTTAATAAATTCACAAAGTACTGAGTTTTAAAAACTCAAATTTCAAATTTTGAGTCATCAGTCCCTAAGTGTTTTACACTTCTTGTCCTCTGAGAACTTGCCCACTCAGTATTTCTCACTTGCTCCAACTCCTCATATTGGTACCTCAGGATCTACCTGATACTGAACTCTTATTACTTATCAGGATCTACCTGATACTAGAACTTATTACTGATTATCACACCCTGCCGCAAAGCCAAGGTTTAGGATGATAAACTGAAGAATGTAACAAACACTCATAAATTATTTAATCAGAGTAGGATGAAGATCAAAAATCAGAAATTCGGATTGGAGTGCACTACATGGCATTAAATCCAAATCCCATTCCTACTAGCTCAACAGTCAAACTACTCAGTAACTCTGTGAAAATAGAATAGCCTCAACTCAAAAAGGAATTCTTTTTAAAACTTTCTTATTTCGGGCTGGTGAGATGGCTCAGGAGGTAAGAGCACTCACTGACTGACTGCTCTTCTGAAGGTCCCGAGTTCAAATCCCATAACCACATGATGGCTCACAACCACCCCTAATGAGATCTGACCACCTCCTCTGGTGTGTCTGAAGACAGCAACAGTGTACTTATTTATAATAATAAATAAATCTTTTTAAAAATAAGTAAGTAAATAAATAAATAAATAAAATTTTATTTCATGTCTGAGATTGGGTCACTGTATAACACGTTAGACCCAAACTTGGGTCTATCTTCCTGCCTGGATGCTGGTATTTCAGATATTCATTAATATATCCAGCTTAAATGTTACTAAACTTTAAATTCTACTGGGTTAAAATTTCTAATACTGGTATATTATAGTTCAAAAACCCAAGGGAATATCTAAATTTAAAACTCATTTCTTCTGAATTGATATTTTGGCTCTTATCTCTATTCTCAATACTGTCTAAAGTCAGTCTGTACATAAAATGCACAATTATTTCTGGTGAATCCAAGTAGTCACTTCAATTGCTCAAGTACAAAAATAACCATCAGTCTATTATACCTGTAAACATATATTATACAGACCAAGAGTTAAAAATTACAACCCACAGCCAGACAGTGGTACACAGCTTTAATCCCATCATTCTGGGAGGCAGAGGCAGGCAGACTTCTGAATTTGAGGCCAGCCTTGTCTACAGAGCAAGTTCCAGGACAGCCAGGGCTAAATACAGATACCTTGTTTCAAACCAAAAAAGAAAAAGAAAAGAAAATGATAACACACAATAATCACAAATTATTATCATTACTTGTTACATAACTAAATTCTTTTGGGGAGGAAGAGAAGAAAGGAGACAGGTTTTCTCTATGTAGTCCTGAACTGGCTCTGTAGACCAGGTTGGCCTCAAACTGTCTACCTCTGCTTCTCAAGAGTGAAAGGATTAAAAGTGTGCACTACAACAACCAGCAAATAACTAAATTCTTAAAATAACACATTAATAAATTAATGTAAGACAACCTAAAATGTTTATGTCTCAATTTAATATTTAAAGACCCAGGAAAACAGATCCTGACAACAGAAAATCTATCTGATCTAAATTATATCTCGGTTGTATGCAGTGACACCTGCCTATAATGCCTATAATTTAGGGTGCAGATAGGAAAACATAGTTCAAGGTCAACATCCAGAATATACCAAGTAAGTTTGACACCTTGTCTCAAAACTATACTAGTTTTTTAAATTGTTAAAACACACCACAGGTTTCCCCTTTTAATCCCAGCAATCAAAAGCAGAGGCAGTGATCTCTGTTGAGTCCTAGGCCAGCCTAGTCTAGTGAGAAAAAAACCTTGGAGAAAAAAAACCTAATGGCTAAAATCTACTAGCTGCTTCTTATTCTCTCTTAACTTTCCAACGTCACACTTGAACTATTTGTCTGGCGTTTTTACTACCCCTCACCCACATCTGAAGTGTGAGCCTTTCAGCACCAGTCTACATAATCTCATCACTCCTTTAATGGTGACTGGACATGACGGTTCCTGGATCTCAGTATCTAAATCTGCATTAACCACTACCCACTGGGTCCATTGGATCGACTTTTGCTCTCTCCTAATCACTTCAGATCCAATCTAGATAAGGAGAAGATCCACTTTTGAATAAGTGTACTGATCCTTTCCAAACAGACTCACTTCACAATACAGCTGAGTACTCTAGCTAAGCAAACCTGTTATGGACACTCAAATCTCATCAGCCTCAATCATTTCTATTTACTGCCTTGTTTACAATTTTCAAAACTAGCCTCAAAACATGACTTCCTTGGAAAAACTATGATTAAAAACTAAGATTCCGGTACACTTGGGTAACTTAATAATCTGCCCCTATAATACAAAACATACAACCCATGCCCAACTAAACAAAATTACCATCCTATCCAGAGATCCTTCAAGACCCACAACCTCTCATTTTAACCCTTGGAAAACAATTTGAACAGGAAAAGTGTAACCATCACAACCAAGGACCAAAACCAACATATCCAGCGATTGCATGTTCAATACCTAATTTTCCTATTATTCCAATGAATTTTGAAAAACTTGAGATACTACATTACAAGAACCATGAAGAACATTACTTTCCTTGTCTTTAAATAAATAACTAGGAAATAAAAGTATAATTTAATTAAGAGGTTTCTACATTTAGAAATGTCTTCTAGACAGACATGAAAGATGTTAAACTCAACTATAGTATGCTTTTCTTCTATCTGAATGTGGCAATCAAATCAGGCAATTTTTAATTTCCCCTGAGCAGCCCACTGTGTGATGTTAAGTCAAGCATAAAATCAGAACTAAAGGGACCCATAACTGAATTTAAAGTTTCAAACGATTTAAGTAATAATATTTTTTTTTAAAAAAATGCCCAGGTTACAATGAAAATCTCATAATGGTGAACATCTGTACTGAAATGTATTCACCTAGGATGTTTGGAAAATCAACACAAATCAAATAAAAGAGATTTCTAACACCCACCAAGAAGTACTTCTTGCTCTTTGGGGTATATTCTGGATCCCATTCCTCTTCCTTCGGTCTCTTTTGAAAAGTGGTATTTGAGTTGTTTGGACCAGTATTTGTCCCAGCAAAAACTCCTCTGGCTCTTCCTCTGCCTCTAATTCGAAACTGATTAACATTAACACAGTTGTTTAGTAATGCAATCAAAGGTATTTAAGTTACATGCAAACTCTAGATCTTACTGCAGTAACAAAAACAAAGTGTGTGTGTGTGTGTGTGTGTGTGTGTGTGTGTGTGTCTGTCTGTCTGTCTGTCTGTCTGTCTGTCTGTCTTCGCAGCCACTGAGGATGGAGCAGGTGGCCATTTTATACCACAAGGCTATGGAAGTTGAAAGATGAAGAAAAGTGATATTTTGAAGTATTAGGGTATGTAGTTTCAATGACCTGAAACTAGTATTTCTAAACATTAATATAGACACGTTCCTCTGCTCACTAGCCAAAAGCCATGTAGTTCCTGTGAATTATATCAACAAAGCCTCAAGTGTCCAACCATATCTATTACCCTGAAAGAAAAGCCCCTCTGTTCCCCCAAATCTAGTGACTACAGTAATATCCAACTAGATACAGCTAAAGGTTAAAGTATGGACCTGAGAAAATGCACTACATTTAAGCCTGTAACAGTTACAGTAGCTTTATAAAAGCATAATAATGGACTTTAGTTGTGTGACTGGTACACATATAAAGCAAGGAACTGAATAGGAAAACAAAAACAACAATAATACAGAGAGATAAATCCACTTTAATATTTTTAAAACAGGTTTTCCAAATTTAGTGACTTAATATGTAAACTTTTACTCTTGAAACAATCTGAAAGTTTTAAAAAAAAAGTATCTAGTTTTTACAAGTGCTTCAAAACCTCAAATTGAATGGCATTTCATTTCAAGAACATGATAACATTACAAATACCACTTTATTACTCGAGACTGACTCTGACTTTGGGAAAGATGACTAATAATCTATAAGGTATGCTTGGTTTCCCCTTTGCAGTTCTCCAAGATAAAAAGCCTCCCGAATGGTCAAAGATAACTATTACTTACAAAGGTTCCTCGTGGTCTGCTAACTCCTGCAAACCCGGAGTAGTCTTTCATCTCATGGTGAGTTTTAAACTCTTCTTCTCTTTCTTTCTTACTCTCTTTTTCTTCTCGAGAACTGGGTGAGGAAGGTGATGCTGAAGAGGACGATGACCGAGAATGATCTTGCTCTCTACCTTTGTGTTTGCTGAAAAATAAAAGAAATGTGCTATTT
>JADRCD010139771.1:0-10649 GCA_019843815.1 Montemys delectorum | reverse complement strand
ATTTTATTATATCTGTGTTTTGCCAGAAAGAGCTGCTTTGGGGACACTTCCTCTCAAGTCTGTTCCTTCCACTTCTTCCTGAGGTGAGTACTTCACTTCTTAGATCACGTCTGAGAAAGAACACTCTGTCTCACTTTATAACTGCTGTCATTTTAAGTGCAAAGCTTTAACTTTGTGATGCCATAACAATTATGTTCAATTCAATAGAACATTTCCATTTGCAAGGAAGCTGAGAGAAGAGGTGAGAAGATGGAGAGGAGGAGGGAGAAGTAGAAGCAAGAGAAAGAGAGAGAGAGGGAGAAAGAAAGACAGTATCAAGGTGCACCACACTCCATCCATTGTCCTGGCCAAAAAAGAGATAGGTTAGGCATTTCTCAGGGCAAGAAATAAGGGAACTACTGCTGTCCTGTATGAAGGAAGCTTAAGTAGCCATTGGTCATGAACAGTGGACTGACCAGGGTGTAGATCATGAAGAGTGGACTGGCCACTCAGTTAGTGGGACTTATCTCTGCCACCCTGCTCACTGTGGAAATTTAATGAGATTATACCAGTGGATGGTGTTGCTATGTCATGTGATTAGGAAAGGAAGGAGAGAAGCGTGAAGAAAAAGACAAGACATCAAAGGAAGGAACTTTCTGGAAGTTCAAAGGAAGCATTTACTCAGCACATGGCACAAACATCTGGAAAGGGCGCTTAGGCCAAGGAGGGCACAAACATCTGGAGGGTGCTTAGGTCAAGGAGGGAAATGCTCATGTTGATGAAGCAAGGGGCAAGAGCTCTTGTAAAAAGAAGGAATGGACAAAGAAGCCCAGTGGGTCTGGGGGCCTTTCAAGAATCCCACAGAAGGGAGAAAGATGGTTAAGAGAATCCTCAAGCAAGTTTATTATTATCACTTTAAAAAAAATCTCTTCTCCCTTCCTTCCTGCTTCCACCTTCCTCCTCTTGCCCTACTCCAATTTTGTGGCTGTCTGATATTTTTAGGTCTTCCTTTGGTTTTCACAAAAGGTCTTCCCCTTTTTTCTTTCAATTTTATCAGCGTATGTTCATTGTACAAAACAATAACTTTCATTGTCCATTTGCATGCATGTATGCCATGATTGTGATTTTGAGCATTAGTTCTTGACATTTAGATACTTACTTCTAATAAAAGTGTTTTTTTTCACTTAGTGATGATCACTTAAAAATATAAATTAAAAAACATAGAAGAAGAAAAATGGAGTAAAGTGGTCAGATGGAACCATTCCTAACTTTTGAATATATGTCATTTTTAAAATTTTTATTCCCATATTTAGATATATCCTTATTGTGCATAGTTTAAATACTTTAGGATAGCGAGATGGTTCAGTGATTTAAATGCTTTCTGCATAAGCATATGTACTTGGGCCTTTCCATATGAATCACTAGTCAAGAAAATGTCTCACAGGCTTGTCTATGGAAGTATTTTCCCAACTGATCTTTTCTCTCCCCAGACGACCCTGGCTTGTGTCAAGTTGACAAACAACAAAACAAAACGTACAAACAAACCAAAAATACAAAAACAAACAAACAAACAACAAACCTAACCAGCACAAAATGTCACATAGCTCTGGATAAAATAATACTGTGCATGTCCTTAAATATTTAATTCTTGTTTTTAGATTGATCATCTAAAAATCATTTCATCTAAAATTCTTAGAATCAAATGAAAATAAAAACAAAACTAACCAGAAACTTTGGAATAAAGCTAAGGCAGTTCTAAGAGGAAACTTTATAATAATGAGTGTGTATCAGTTACTTTCCTATTGCTGTGATAAAACACCGTGGCCAAAGCAACCTGTAAAAGAATATATTTAATTGGGCTTACAGTTGCAGAGAGTTAGAGTCCATGATGGTAGAATGCAAGGAATGGCAGCTGGAATAACTTGATCTGCAAACAGGAGGCAGAAAAATTACACTGGGAATGACATCAGTCTTTTGAAACTTCAAGCTTGCCCCCAGTGACACATCTCTTCCAAGGCCACACCTCCTAATCCTCCCCAAACAGTTCTACTTACTGAAACATGTGAGCCAAAGGACTGTTCTTATTTAAACTACCACCAAGTGCTTATATTAAAAAATCAGAGAGACTGCAAATAACCTAAGGATACATCTCAAAGTCTTAAAAAAAACAAGAAAAAGTGAAACCCCAAAGCAGCCAGGCAGCAAGAAATAGTGAAGATTTAGACAGAAATAAATTAAATGGAAACTAAAGAATAGTGCACAATCAATCAAACAAAGAATTCATTCCTTAAAAAGATCATTTAGACTGATAAACTCCAATCTGACCTGCTAAAAGACAGAGAAGATACATATTAATAAAATAAAGATGAAGGGGAGAGATTACAACAGACTCCAATGAGGATTATTAGGGATTACTTAAAAAAAAACTTGTATTCTAATATACAAGAAAGAAATGATTTCCTAGGCATACATGATCTACCAAGATTAAAATGAGGATATAAATAAAGCAAACAGATTCATAGCAAAAATGGTTGAAACCATAGTAAGAAGTCTCCCTGTAGAGAAAAACCCAGGGTGTTTGGGTGTCCTGGTGGATTTTATAAAACTTTTGAAGAAGAACTGACCCTGGGAGATGGCTCAGTGAATAGAGTGCTTGCTGTGCACATTTGAAAACTAGAGCTTAGATCCTTAAACTCCACAAAAGCCTGGCAGATGAGGTACTGCCCACAATCTCAGCACTTGGGCAGACTCCAAGGGATCTTCAAGGCAGGCTGGAGAGCTGCAACTGGAGATCACTGTGCTCAGAGAAAAATCCTGCTTTAATAAATAAAGTAAAGGGTGATGGGGGAGCATACCCGATGTCAACTTAGGGCCTTTACACACACACATACACACACACACACACACACACACACACACATACGCATGCACGCACACACACACACACATGCATGCACGCACATGCACACACAAATACATATATACACACACACAAACACATACACACATGCACACACATACACATGCACACTCAAACACATATATACACACACAAAAATACATACACATAAACATGCACACATAAACATATGCACACACAAACACATATACACAAACACACACACAAACGCATACATACACACACATAGAAACACACACACACACAAACACACCAACACAATGCACATGGGTATCCCTCAAGTGGTACATCCATACATATATGAAACCACATGCATGCCACACGTACATAACGATGTCAGAAAAACAATCACAAAAGCCACCCAGCCCAAAGAAGAGCTATCATCAATGCTCCTCAAACTGTTACACAAAATAGAAAGTGAAGAGAAGTTGCCAAACTCAGTCTAGGAAGGAAGCCATAATTACCAAAACCAATTAATACATTAAAAATAGACCAATTTCCCTGGTGAACATAGACACAAAATCTTAATAAAATCCTTGCAAATCTAGTTCAAGAACATCTTAAAAAGATCATGTGTCACAAGCAAGTTGGCTTTGCTTCAAGGGATGCAAGGATGATTCACGTGCAATTCAGTAATTATAATACATTAAATAAATAGACAAGTGTGTGACATTTCCTGAAGAGCCATGAACAAATGTGTATTAATCCAAGATACAGCAATGATAGCAGATAAAACAATTCAGCCCAGCTGGCCTAGTGAACCATTAGTGAACCACTGAGTTGACTGGAGTTACTTACAGGACTATGGGTGCAGGAACATGATCATCACAAAGCCCACATTAGCATGGCTGACCACTAGTAATAACTACATCTTGGAGGTTTTGCATAACTTGCAGACATTTAGCTGATTGTAGAGACTACAGCAGCAATTGTTACTGTTCATACAACTCTGGGGAAGGGCCTTATGAATCTCATATGGTCAGGAACTTCCTGAGACATACAAGTTTTTACTACTTGAGACCTCTGAGCTTCTCTTTTACTTTCAGGAGAGAATGTTTTAATTTGGAGGAAACAGCTATGCAACAGATAGGAATCACATGACCATCACAATAGATGAAATAAAGTCATTGACAAACTTCAGCACCCTTTCATGATAAAAGCCCCGAAAAGACCAGAAGTAGAGGGAATTGCTGTGAGGAGACACCATGTCCAAGGCAACTCTTACCAAGGGAAACACTTAATTGAGGGTAGCTTACAGTTTCAGAGGTTTAGTCCATTATTGTCATAGTGGGGGAACATAGCAGCATGCAGGAGATATGGTGGCAGAGAAGGAGCTGAGAGTTCTACACCTTGATCTGCAGGCAGCAGAAGGACACTACCATACTGGGCATAGCTTGAGCATAGGAGACCTCAAAGCCCATTCCCACAGTGATGCTCTTCTTCCAACAAGACCACACCTACTCCAACAAGGCCACACCTCCTAGTAATACCACTCCCTTTGGGCCAAGCATTCAAACATACGAGTCTAATGGGGCCATACCTATTCAGGCCACCACAATATCACAACAAAGGCTATAGTAATCAAACCTACAGATAACATTATACTAATTGGGGTAAAGTTGAAACATTTCAGGACTGAGATTAGCACACTCATTCTCTTTATAGCCTCCAAGTCATAAGTACAATAAGAAAGAAAATGAAATGAAAATGAGAAGTCAAATTATCCCTATTCATAGGTGACAAGATTTTATACTTAAAAGACTTCATGATGGGGTGGTGAGATGGCTCAGCTGCCCTAGACAGGACTCCTGATCAGTATTGCCTGGCCAAAGCACCATCCATCAATTACCTGTGCCACAACCTTACAGGAAAGAGTAATTGCATGCCTCACGGAGCTGCTCACACTTTCCTGTTCCAGGTTACCCTGGATAGTCTGAAGAATATAAAAGCAATGCCTGAGGCTGACTAAATCTATTAGAATTCCTAAATGACACCTTTCATGTGTGAGTCACAGTGGGAAAAAACTGAGCTGGCTTCAGAAAGCCTTAACCAGGAGGTAATGACAGAAAGATGCATCTTACCTTGTATGCCTTGAATTGCTTTCCTTCCCTCTCCCCTCTCCTCCCCTCCCCTCTTCTACCCTCTCTCCTCTCCTCTTCTCTCCTCTCCTCTCTTGGCCCCTCTCCCCTCTCTTCTCCTCCCCTCTCCTCTCCCCTCCCTTCCCCTCTCCTTTCCTTTCCTTTCTATTAATGTGTACATATATATGTGTTTGTGTGTGTTCAGGAGCACAGCCGATGTACAGGCTCATGGATGGAGACCTAAAGTTGATGTCGGGTGTCTTCTTCAATGGTGCTCCATTCTTGTTTGAGTCAGGGTCTCTCATTGAACCTGGATCTCATTGAATCTAGCAAGTCTAGCCAGCCAGCCTGCTTCCTGGACTCCCTGTCTCTGCCTCTCAATTACCAGGATTACAGGCAGCCACCATGCCTGCCGAGCTTTTATGTGGGCTTTGAGGATACAAACCCAGATTCTTACATTTGCAGGGCAAATGCTTTATTCACTGAGCCATCTCCCTAACTATACCCCTTATCCCCCACATATTTTTTAAGCTTCATCTGGGGCCTGCCAGACACAGTAGTGACCTGTCTCATTGGCTGCACCTGGTCCTGGTGTTTTCTGCATTCCTGTTTGTGGTATGAGACAGCACATCCTAATGTGCATTTGCTGTGCAAGGATAATAGATGTGTTCATATGAGGTAAAAGGTGGCCTGGAAGCAGCATTTTCAATCAGAGCTGACTAGACAGAGACCTCTGGATAGGTTGACTATACCAGGTTCTGTTCAATTGCTTTGGAGGCCCTTACATAGTTCAAAGATTTGTTGCCTAGAAAACATGGCAGAGAGTGGAGAGTATGCTATAGTCATGCTAGCTCAGTCTGTGCCAAAAGTGGGCTCCTTGCAGTCCTCCTGATGAGGGAGGGGTTAGAGCCAGACCTCTGAATAAAATGAACAGTGGTCAAGTGAGGAAGGTGTGAGGCTGAGAGCAGTGGAGGTTACTACAGAAGTTGGGGGAAGGTTCTGTAGTTACCTGACTGGGTTGCTGTGAGCTATACAAGGGACTCTAGTGGGAACAAGTGTAATCTTCAAGGAAGTTGTATGGGAAGGACACTGGGTAGGCTCTGTCAGGGGACATGTGTACTTCATGACAATTGCCAGCCTGAAGTCTGTATTTTGTGGGGCAGGCATGCATACACTTTCCAGAGTGGCTCGTCAGCCCTGCAGGAGCTCTGTAAACCCAAGGATCATCAAGGCCCTTACAGATATTGAGAATCCCTGGGAACGACACTATAGGGCAATGTGGTCATCTGGCATTGATGGCTCTCTTTAGAACTCAATTCTGAATTTCTTTTCAAATCTACCTTCAACCTAAATTGTTATAAACAGGAAAACTGACATGTTCAGATTCTTCCTGGGCTTGAGCTGAACTCTAATGTACAATTGGCCAAAAAGTCTCTTAAGTGGGGGAAGAAATAGCTAGGCTTTTCATAATGCAGGTGCTATAATGTCAGTCCTCCAACATACAGGGCTGCCCGAGGAGAACCATAGTTGATGGAGGGGCAAATTCCAGGTAGCACATGGATGTCTGGGCAGGAGCTTCTAGCAGCTGCAGGAAGTGGGTGGTAGGGAGGGGAGGAGGCTGGAAGTTCTAGACAGAAACAGCTTTCCCCCTTATGTGCCTCTGTTGGGTAATTGCTAGGGGGGCAGAAAGATGCCCTACACATTCAGATTGACAAATCTTTTGCTAGATATGCCCTTTGTAATTTTCAGATAATGGCTGTGGTGGTTTGAACGAGAAATGACATCCTTAGGCTACTGTGCTTGAGTACTTTTGTCTCCAGTTGCTGAAACTGTTTGGGAAGATTAGGAGGTGTGGCCTTGTTGGAGGAGATGTGTCACTGGGCTTTGAGGTTTAAAGTATGCTCTCTGCCTCCTGCTTGTGGATCAAGATGTGAATTTTCAGTGGCTGCTCCACATGTTACCATGCCTTAGTTCTACCATCATAGATTTGAATCTTCTGTAACCATAAGTACAATTAAACTTGATATTTTATAAGTTGCCTTGGTCATAGTGTCTTATCAGAGCAATAGGAACTCAACTTAGAAATGACTCTCAGGTGTGTTCATGTGTTTAAAGACTCAATGTTTCTCTTGCATGCATTTCTCTGCACCATATGAGATTCACCTGTTTGCAGAGGCCATAAGATGGATTCATATCCCCTGGAGTTGGAATTACAGAGGTTGTGAGCCACCAAGGATGCTCTGGTGGTTGAACTCAGGTCCCTGGATGAGTTCTGAACCATTTAGCCATCTCTCTCGTTCCCCCAGATTTTTAAATAGGATGTTTAGGATCCTTTGGGCTTTCTTGCTCTCTCTCTCCCTTTCTTCTCTTTCTGTGACTACCCTTGCCTCAATTAAACCTCTTATATGTGGAAAAAAAAGAGCTTTCTACTAAATGTTTTGCTCTCATTTGCTAGTGATTTCCATTCTTCCTATAACCTCATCTCAGTATGATATCATACTGATAAATTATTTTGATGGAAACAAGATATTGTAACTCAAGGGATCCTTTCAAAGGCCAGGAGGGAGACATCAAATGTCCATTAATTTCTAGATACTCAACTGAGTGTCTCTATATGCATTGTCTCATTGATTGCTCAGGAGGAGAATGGGGCTTATGGTGGTTTGAATATGCTTGGCCCAGGGAATGGCATTATTAGGAGGTTTAGCCTTGTTGGAGGAAGTGTGTCATTGTAGGGGTAAGCTTTGAGACCCTCCTCCTGGCTGCCTGTTAGACAATCTTCTTCTGTTTGCCTTTGGAACAAGATGTAAAACTTCAGCTCTTCTCTCAGCATTATGTCTGCCTGTACAGTGCCATGCTTCCTGCTATGATGATAATGGACTGAACCTCTGAACCTGTAAGCTAGCCCAATTAAATGTTGTCCTTTATAAGAATTGCCTTGGTCATGTTGTCTCTTTGAAGCAGTAGAAACTCTAACTAAGACAGGGCTCAAACACAGGTTAAATAAGTTTTCCTAAATCGTCTGATAAAAGGGAACATAGTTCAGATTTAATGGAACATATTTTGGTTGACACTGAAGTATTGAACTTCATATTGGCTTTGAGATTAGTGAAGCATTTTATTTGGGGGAAGGAGAAAATGGAGGCCCAGAGGCAGGAAGTGACTTTCAGGAAGTTATAGAGAGAATTGTGGATGGGGACCAAGGATGGGGATCCCAAGTAATTCTCTAGTGCTTCCTTTCAAGTTATGCTGGCTGTTACCTGGAGGGATTCATTCTGATGCTAACTAAGGTCCTGTTCCCCAATTGGTTTTTGACTGATTAATAAAGATGCTAGTGGCCATGAGCTGGGTGAAATAGGTGGGACTTCCAGTTTTCTAGTAGACAGGCTAGCAGATGTGGGACAGGAGAAGGAGTTTTCACCATGCTTCAGAGGGAGAAAAGGTGATCAGCCATGTGAGATTTTGGGCAGAATGGTCACAGACTACTTCTCCAGGTGGGAGATTAGAAACATAACTAAGCTGAGGACAGATTTAGGGCGTGTTGAGCTGGTAACTAAGCAACTGAAGCTGAGGGCAGATTAAGAGGTACTAAACTAAGAGTATTGGGAAGGGTACCCTGGTGCAGGAGATTAGAAGTGCTCAGCAATTGAAACAATAAGGCAGGCTGAAAATAAGTTAATGTGTGTGTGTTTCATCTATGAATCCAAAAGAGCCTGGGCAGGAGCGGTAGCACGGTTTGCCTGGAGCTTAAAGCAGAGTAGCAAAAATTACACACTATAGTCACTTGACTGGGGTTAGAAACCACAGTTCAGCAAGCTGCATGCATGACTCTAGCACAGAGCTCTTCCTGCTGGGTGGCTTCCAGAGGCTGTAGATTGACAGAGCAATGTGCACTTTGGTCAACATCACCTGCCACAGCTGTAGCCTGTGTGTCCTGCCAAGATCTCAGACTTCGCCATTGGCCTCCTGTTTCTTTTTAGTTTTTCTTGCATACAAGAATGACTAAATAAACAGCATCAAAACAAATGTTCATGAGTCAGGGGATCCTGTAGATTAGTTGGATTTTGTTTTTATCTAGTTTCTATTTAAATTGTTTTAATAATGGTCTGTGAAGAACTTACCTTGTAATCATTAATGCACTAGGCAGAGGCAATAGGAATGTGCCCAGGTGACCTCATATGAAAAATGACTGACTGGACAGTGGGAACTCACTGCAGAGCAGGCAGGCTGTTATCTTTGACACAGTAAACAAAGGCAGCCATCTTCAGGTCATGATTTGTGTCCAGCCGACCCCAGGACTCCAGAGAGAATGTGAACTTGATCATCTGTCCTCAGTGTTCTAGGAATATACATGGACTTTCTTTTTCCACATTCTCTCTATTAAGTTCTCTTGTTGGAAGTGCTCTCCAACTGTCTCATCTTTGCTTTAATCACATTCTATTCTTTCTCTGATCCAGATTCAAAGTCCATCTTCTTTTCACCTCCCCTCGGAGAAGACTGCCCTTCCCCCAAGAGGTCCCAGTGCTGTGCTTACTGTCTCTCATGCTTGCTAAAAGTTACCTTACTTTATATTCTTCATACCTTTATTTCTATCTCAGCTGTAGGACCAGAAGGGACTCTTGTCTTTCTCATGTCATCCATCCCTACTGTTTACCACAGGTCATCTGGACTCAGCTTTAGAGAACATACAGACGATCTCTAACCATGTGGCTGGCCTAGAATGAATATTGATGCAAAAATACTCAATAAAATTCTCACAAAACGAATCTAAGAACACATCAAAATGATCTTCCACCTTTTTCTCTGACTCACACAAAGGCAGCTTCTAGCCTTCCACCTTGCTTCGAATTTAACAGATTTATTTTTTTAAAGTTCCAAACTCCTGTGCAGAGCAAGCATCCAAATGTTAGCATCCTCTTCGGCCCCTTGCGCTAGCTCACTTCTCATACCTCTGGATTTAATTTAACTACCATCGTATCTGGAATGTGTTTTTATCTGTATTCTTGACAGATTAGTATACAGCTCATTTCAGGTATGTTCAGGTACAGGTATGAAGTTTCTCTTTATAACTTTGGATATGTTTCTTTTCCTTTTTAATTCTGTCCATTTTGAATTTTTATTTCATTGATTTTCAGCTACGTTATTGGCACATACATATTTAAGATCACCGTATCTTTCTGGAAAGTCATCCTGCTTATCACCATGAACTGTTTCTCTTTTACTTCACCAGTGCTGTCTATTGTACAGCACACGAGTGTTGAAAGTGGCTGCTTAGATGTTGTGTCTTTTCCCATTTGTTCACATCTATCTTTCCATAAGCCCATAGTTAACTATAAGATAATTTGTTTGTTTTTTCAAATCCTATTTACCTTCCTCTGTTGTCTTCAGTTGAAGACAGGCATAGCTTATAGCTACCACTTTATCATTTGCTTGTGATCTGTAAAATTTTCTGTTTTGTTTTCTTCTACTACTGATTTTGGTTTTTGGCTTTATTTTGGGTTCATACATTGAAAAACATTATTTTCATGGACTTTTTGTTAATTATGTACTCTTGCATTATTTCTTGGAAAATAATTGCTAGAGAGTTTACAATCATATTTTAAGATTCTCCAAAGAAGAGAGGAGAGAAGGAGTGGGTAGGGGGAGAAGGAAGGAAGATGAGGAGGTAGAGG
>JADRCD010139769.1:0-13088 GCA_019843815.1 Montemys delectorum | reverse complement strand
TGGCATGGCTGCATCTGGATCACCAAAGATTCTCTCTGCAGCTTTTAGTAATTTAGCCACAAAGTCAGAAAACGGCTCCATGGTGCCCTGTAAAAAAAAATTTTTTTTTGTAAGATTTCCACTTACCTCCCCTTTATTACCAATCTGATTCACCTGTTTAAAGACTTGCAATGGGCAACCAGTCTGTAGATTAATCTGAAAGTCTGTTTGCTAATCAACAGCAAAGCAACTTTGCCCCAAAGGCATATCTCTATCCCAAGCTTGATTCCCAGCTACGTGATTAGCATCTGCCTGTTCATTAGCAAATTAAAGTGAAAGAGGCTGTGATCCATAAGTATGGACTCAGCCAAGGACTTTATAACTTTAAAATCCAAAGTTCATGAAAACACTGACCCTGTGTATCTTGAAAAACTGGATAAACAAGTGACAATTCAATTCTAACT
This sequence comes from Montemys delectorum, assembly GCA_019843815.1. Lineage (NCBI taxonomy): Eukaryota > Metazoa > Chordata > Mammalia > Rodentia > Muridae > Montemys > Montemys delectorum. The sequence goes on along the minus strand of JADRCD010139769.1, from coordinate 12,645 downwards.
GTAGAGTCGACAGTAGGCCCCGCATCCAGCTCTCCTCTTACTTTACCAAATGCTCCTCCCCTATCTGTTCCAATGCTGCCTGTGAGTTCGCCGTGGGCCGGGAAGCCTCGAGGTTCTGTTTTAATGCTGCCTGGGAGTTCGCCTTCTGCCCCATTCCCAGCAACCTCTGGCGGCAGTGCTCAGCCAGACTGGGTACAGTAGCCCTGCAAACGGTAGCACAGTGAGGCGCCGCAGAAGCGCCAGCCGCCGGTAGGGCCACACGGCGGCCACCAGTTTGTCGCCGTTCGCTATGAGCGCTGGCCCGGCTGCTAGGCCCGGCCGCAATCACGACCCAGACTGAAGAGACCTGCTGCCCCAGGCCCCGCCAGGCAGGGCTCCACAAGGCACCGCGTTGCCTACCACCACCATCTTTCTTTCGCTTTCGATTTGGCGGCTCCTCCCAGCAAGCTGCTTCCTCAACAGGACCCAGTTCTTCCAACTCAGAACTATCAAGCCCCAAAACCTCTAGTTCCTTTATCGGATAAAGAGAACTCTTTTCTGAGGCCTGTTTCTCCTTACATTTCTCTCCCAGGGCGTCTTTTCCCTTGTCTCTCGCTTCTGCAGACCGAACGTCTTTGGAAGGGTCTCTTTCCTTAGGCATGCCTCTTATTTTTTCTTTCTGAGCTCCTAACCTCTTATCTTGCTCTGTTTCTGACATACTGTCTTGTAGATCAAGACCAAACATGCCTCTCAGAGCTTACCTTTGTCCTACAGTTCTGGACCCTCCCCGAAAATGGGGGTCTCCTCAGTGGTGCCGGTGATGGCGAAGTCCCGGGTTTCGGCACCAAGTGTGGTCCATGCTATTTTCCCGCCGGCAGGAATACACAGACACACACACAGGATCCTTCTGCAGCAAACCTTTATTACCATGTGGCGAGGAGAGAGCGAGCCCTGGAGAATGCACTGCTTATATACACCCTGGAGCGGCGTGTTCATCTCTGATTGACTGTTTGCTCATTACCTCATGAGACGCCTCGGGATAGGCTGTGACTTGGCGCTTTTGGCCCTAGCACATGCGCAGATGGGCTGAGACTTAGTGCGCTCTGGCCCTAGGCACATGCGCAGACTACGTGTTAAGGGGAGAAGAAACCGGATGCCGGCGCCATCTTGTAATGGAGGCTGCCGGCTTGGGTGCGGCTCTCTACACCTATGCTCAGCAAATTTTCTAGAAGTGGGCCAGAAAGCTTAGGAAGGCCAAGGTGGTAGACAACATTGAGAAAACTCTTTTTCAAACACATGGAAAATAAACCTATGAATTCACAACTATGGGATAGCATGCATAAGATACATAAAAATTACAGCTAGAAAAACTACAGTGTGTATGAGGAAAGTAGGTGTGTAATCCCACCAGTAGCTGAGAAGCTATTAGTACTTGGTAGCTGTTGAGAAGGAAATGCCAATATTTTGATAGTATGACTCCTGGTAGACTGTGCACACAAAAGGACGGGGTACAATTACAAGACAAGTTAAGCATTAAAAGCTGGAGAAAGAAGAAAAACAAGAAATCACCTCAAAGTTGGGTGGGAAGGAAAGGTAGGGTTGAGAGGGGGTTGTAAGTGAGGGGGTTGTTGGGCAGCCATATGTCCCAATACATTATGTAAAGTTTTCAAGGAATTAATAAAATATCTTCCAAGCCTATGCAGGTGCCATAGTATCAAACAGCTAGAATGTATGTGCATTGTGTATATGAATTATCCTTTAAAAATTCAGAAGTTAATTAGGCAATGAAGGTAATCTTGATGAATGAGGTCCCTGCCTTTACACAAAGACATGCAGAAGTCTCTGTCTGTGTTCCTGTCTCTGTTTGTCTTTGTTTCTGTATGTCTCTATCAGTCTCTGTCTCTATCTCTCTTCCTCTCTCCCTCCTTCCCTTCCTTGTGCTTTATAGTTTTTCTCTATCCACCCTTTATTCTCTCACCCTCCCCATTTCTCCCCCATACTATCTCATTCCTTCTCCCTTTTCTCTTTTCATTCTTGTCCCTTTCTCCTTCTTTCTCCTCCTATCTTTCTTCTGGTTTTCTTGATCTCACCTATTCTACTCCCCCTAGCCTCTTCTTCCAGCTCCTTTATGCACTCTCCAGTCTCCATTTTCTTCTTTTTTCTCTTGCCTCCCTGCCTTTCTTCTTTTTTGTCTCCTCCTTTTCCCATACTTCACCATCTTTGCCCCTTCTGACATCCACTATCCCTTTCTCTTCTCTCTTTCTCCTTTCTTTTTATGTTTTTGCACCCACATTCTTCCTTCTCTTTCAATCCCCTCTTTCTCTATCTTTTCTTCCTTTATCACCTGAGGAAACAGTAAAGCAATATCTATGTTGAGAAATATGGCCTTCAATAGACTTTTTAACCTAGGAACCCTTGTTCTTTGATACTATACATACTTACTTGAAAAAAAAAACTGTTTGCTTGCTAAATTACGTACTTTACAGTATTCTATTATAGCAGTCAGAAACTAGCACTTCAAAAAGAAAGTATCAGAGAAAGAAACAGGCAGCCACATTGCAGTGAACATCAACTCTGAAATACATTCTTTCTGATCTATACAGCTTGGATAGTGAATTTATTTCCATAAATGGTTAATAATCCATGTTAAAAATATGAAATATATATTTTTGAAGTATTTATATAATATCCATTAACCTTGTAATACTTTCATTGACAGACCTATGGAGCTTGGTCTACTCATACTGTTTGTGAGAAGCCATTTGAAAATATTGGGACATATAGGAAAAATGGGTATAATTGGAACCTCTTATTTTGTGTAGTTTCAGAGACTATTTTGTTGTCTTAAGATCATTTCAAAATTTCATTTATATTTTATTAAACAATTATGTAGACTTTTTTTTTCACCTGGAAAAATAGATTAAATACCATTTAATGTTAGAATAGAATTACCTTTAAAAGCAAATCTTTCCTATAAAATTTTAATTTCTCCTTAATAATTGTTGCATCTATCAAATATATATGGTTTCAATACGACTGCAAATGCTATAAAACCAAAAAAAAAAAAAAAAAAAAAAAAAAGCAACCAATTACCAGATGGAACTTTTCTAAAAGGTGAAACAGAAGTATTTGGACAAGTTTGCCAAGGATTAAAGTTAACTATGCTGAGAAGGCAGAAGTAGCCAACCTTTAAGAGATTAATAGTCTCATAGAAAGAGAAAGTGTCCCATACATGGAAAAGGTTAAAGGTGAAATGCCACAAGAATTTGACTTGTGTCCAACAATCCTCTATTGTTTATATCTTACGGCAACATCTGATGTATAATTCTGCTTGGGCTAAAACAAAGTGACTGAAATAAATATGCTGTGCTAATAGACATTAAAAGCAAGGGGCTCAAAAGGAAGTAGCATATGTACTTTAAAGGCAGGAAGAAACATCACACTTGGGCTAGTCTTCACCATGAGAAGACTGCAGCAGTATGACATATATCAGAAAAAAATGTGTAAAGATGTTGCTTGGTGAATATTAATTTTTTGCATTTCATATTTCCCAAATCACCAACATCATGTTACTGAACACTGCAACTTATGTTATATTTATAAAATGTAGTATTTCAGGCTCTTGTTTACTCTAAAATAGAAAGAGCTTTTAAGTTATTTTAATCTTTCAAAACAAAATTTATAACAAATGTACATACAATGCTAATTTTTTTATTCCATCTTTGTAAGAGATACATATTTTCACATTCTTGTGATTACTGTCTTAGTTAAGCATTTAACTGTGATTAAACACCAATATGTAAGTTATGTCAATAAGAAATGGTTTATAGCAGCTATACTTCCATATGACAGTTTATCATCCAATGTAGTCAGGGCAAGAACTCAAAATACAGCAGAAACCTGAAAGGAATGGCTGGCACAGAGGCCATAGAGGAGTGTTGATTAGTTGGCTGAAACTCAAGGCTTGCTCAGACTTATCTCAATGCCTATTGATCATTGCTTTACAATGAATGACTGCAGATTTCTAAGCAATCTTCTAGGCTAGCTTCAGAAATAGAAATTTGATATTCAACAACTGTCAGTGAATAGTATAAATTGTAGTGAATTAAAACCAAAGATGTGAAGCTAATATAAATGTAATTTTTTTACATCATTGAATTAACTCAGCAAAAAATGTCACAAGAGATTCATTTTGAATGAGTTACATTGTCATTTTAATTTGTATGTTTTTCATTGTTTTTATTTATATCCATATCTGATCTCAGTTGTTTTTAGAGATATCCTTGAAAAACAGAACACTGTTACCCTATCCTCACCTATTCTTATGTGCTACCAACTTAATGCACAAACTGTGGCATAAACAATTAAAAATAAAATAGTTCCCCATAATGTGCTAGGTATAGACCTCAGACCATCAGTAAAGAAAAAAAATCATCAAGTAATAAAATCCTGATGAATAACATTTTTTCTCATTTGCATTGCAAAACGTACATGAACTTAAAATAAGATGAAAACAAACATTATAGATCTAAAGTAGCATAACAATACTAAAGAGCCTTTTCGTATTTCCTTGAGATTGCATTTCCTCCTATGCTTGAACACATTTTTGAACTAATTTCAAGATGCAATGTAGTTACATATTTTCTGTAAGCACTGAATTGTTATTTGAAGGTATTCAGCCTTATCCTGTCCCTTCATATATGATAGAACTCTGCCTTGATTAAAACAGGAATCAGATGTGCCAAAAACTAAATTCTTGCTTACAGAGAGACTGCAAGACTGGTAACCCCAGTCAGCAGTGAGTTGTATATTGATATGAGGAAGTTACTGGAACTTTTGCTCATTTTCCTTTTTGGTAAAGGAGAATATCAATGAAGCCGACACCACAGGGACACAGAGCTTTTAAGAAAGGAAGAAGAAGCACTATGAACAATGTTTCTTTTTAAGTACTACTTGCTAAGTACTAACTCCCACAAGAGAACTGCTTCCGTGCTAGGCCACTACTCTAATATGTGTGATGTACACTTTTGCGGCAACTAAAAGTTTTTCTCATACAGTTATTGTGGTCCATTATTTTAACCAACAGCATATGATCCTCCTTAATTATCTTTACACGTTCCAAAAATAGGGTCGAGTAATTTAATGACTAATAGAATAAAATTAATGTTCATAAGTTTTCAAAACTATATATTAATATAACACAAGTGTCTACTCTCTTTGGTTGAGAAATTCTAAGTCAAAACTTTATTTTCGTTCTTTCTTTCTTTCTTTTTAGAACTTTAAAATTTTTATTGGATGTTTTCTTTATTTACATTGCAAATTGTATCCCCTCTGGAAACTCCTCAATTCCATCCCCATTTCCCTGTTCACTAACCCATCTGCTCCTGCTTCCCTGTCCTAGCATACCCCTATCTACACTGGGGCATCCAGCCTTCATGAGACCAAGGGCTTCTCCTCTCACTGATGTCCCACAAGGCCATCCTCTGCTACATATGCAGCTGGAGACATGAGTCCCTCCATATGTACTCTTTGGTTGGTGGTTTAGACCCTGGGAGCTCTGGGGGTACTGGTTGGTTCATATTGTTGTTCCTCTTATGGGGCTGCAACCCCTTCAGGTCCTTTGGTTCTTTCTCTAGCTCTTCAGTTGGGGATTTTGTGCTCAGTCCAATGGATTGCTGTGACCATCCACTTCTGTATTAGTCAGGCACTGGAAGAGCCTCTCATGAGACAGCTATATCTGGCTCCTGTCAGTAAGCACTTGTTGGTATCCACAATAGTGTCGGGGTTTGGTAGCTGTATATGGGATGGATCCCTAGGTAGAACAGTCACTAAATGGCCTTTCCTTCAGTTTCTGCCCCAGACATTTTCTCTGTACTTCCTACTATCATTATTTTGAGCCCCCTTATAAGAAGGACCAAAATATCAACACTCTAGTCTTCCTTCTTCTTGAGTTTCATGTGGTCTGTGAATTTTATCTTGGATATTCCAAGCTTCTGGGCTAATATCCACTTAACAGTGAGTGCATACCATGTGTGTTCTTTTGTGATTGGGTTACCTCACTCAGGATATTTTCCAGTTCCATTCATTTACCTAAGTATTTCATGAGTCCATCATTTTTAATAGCTGAGTAGTACTCCATTGTGTAAATATACCACATTTTCTGTATGTATTCCTCTGCTGAGGGACACTTGGGATCTTTCTAGCTTCTGGCCATTATAAATAGACTGCTATGAACATAGAGGAGCATGTGTCTTTATTACATGTTGGAGCATCTTCTGGGTATATGCCCAGGAGTGGTATAACTGGATCCTCATGTAGTACTGTGTCTAGATTTCTGAGGAACCAACAAACTGATTTCCAGAGTGGTTGTACCAGCTTGCATTCCCACCAGCAATGAAGGAGTGTTCCTCTTTCTCAGCATCCTCACCAGAATTGGCTGTTACCTGAGTTTTTGATCTTAGCCATTCTGATTGGTGTGAGGTAGAATCTCAGGGTTGTTTTGTTTTGTATTTCCCTGATGTTCAACAAGGATGTTGAACATTCTTTAGGTGATTCTCAGGCATTTGGTATTCCTCAGTTAAGAATTCTTGGTTTAGTTCTGTACCTTATTTTTAATAGGGTCATTTGATTCTCTGTAGTTTAACTTCTTGAGTTTTTTGTACATATCGAATATTTGCCTTCTATCTGATTTAGGGTTGGTAAGACTCTGACAGAGCCTGATACTACAGAATTAGAGGTTCACAGTCATCCATTGGACTGAGCACAGGGTCCCCACTGAAGGAGTCAGAGAAAGGACCCAAGGAGCTGAAGGGTTTGCAGCCCCTTAGGATGAACAACAATATGAACTAATTAGTACCCTCAGAGCTTCCAGGGACTGAACCACAAACCTAAGAGTACACATGGTCGAACTCATGGCTCTAGATGAATATGTAGCAGAGGATGGCCTAGTCTGTCATCAATGGGAGGAAAGACCCTTGGTCCTATGAAGGCTCTATGCCACAGTGTAGGGGAATGCTAGGAACAAGAAGTGGGAGAGGGTTGGTTGGTGAGCAGGGGGAAGGGGGAGGGAACAGGATTTTCTTTCCCCCCCCCCGAGGAGAAACAGGGAAAGGAGATATCATTTAAAATGTAAATAAAGATAATATCTAATAAAAAAAAAGATCTTTTCCTACTTTATTGGGTGCCATTTTTGTCCTATTGACAGTGTCCTTTGCCTTATACAAGCTTTGAAATTTTACGAGGTCCAATTTGTCAATTCTTGATCTTACAGCATGAGCCATTGGTGTTCTGTTCAGGAAATTTTCCCCTGTGTCCATGTGCTCAAGGCTCTTCCCCAGTTTCTTTTCTATTAGCTTCAGTGTATCTGATTTTATTTGAAGATATTTGATCCATTTGGACTTGAGCTTTGTACAAGGAGATAGGAAGCTCCTTGATTTGGATTCTTCTACATGCTAACCAACCAGTTGAACCAGCACCATTTGGTGAAAATGCTGTCTTTTTTTCAACTGGATTGTTTTAGCTCCTTTGTCAAAGATCAAGTGACCATAGGTGTGTGGGTTCATTTCTGGATCTCCAATTCTGTTTCATTGATCTACCTAACTTTCTCTGTACCAATACCATGCAGTATTTAATCATGATTGCTCTGTAGTATTGCTTGAGGTCAGGGATGGTGATTCCCCTGAAAGTTATTTTATTGTTGAGAATAGTTTTCACTATCCTGGGTTTTTTGTTATTCCAGATGAATTTGAAAATTGCTCTTTCTAACTCTATGAAGAATTAATTTAGAATTTTGATAGGGATTGCATTGAATCTGTAGATTGCTTTAGGCAATATGGCCATTTTTACTATATTAATACTACCAATCCATGAGCATGGGAGATCTCTCCATCTTCTGAGATCTTCTTTGATTTCTTTCTTCAGATACTTGAAGTTCTTGTCATACAGATCTTTCACTTGCTTAGTTAGAGTCACAACAAGATATTTTATATTATTTGTGACTATTGGGTAATGTGTTGTTTCCCTAATTTCATTCTCAGCCTGTTTATCTTTTGACTAGAGAAAGGTCACTGATTTGTTTGAGTTAATTTTGTATCTAGCCACTTTGCTAAAGTTGTTTATCAGATTTAGGGATTCTCTTGTGGAATTTTTGGTGTCACATAATATACTATCATATGATCTGTAAATAGTGATATTTTGACTTATTTGTTTCTGCTTTATATCCCTTTGACATCTTTTTGTTGTCTGCTTGTTTGGGCTAGGACTTCGAGTACTATATTGAACAGATAGGGAGAGAGTAGACAACTTTATCTAGTCCCTGACTACAGTGGGATTGCTTCAAGTTTGTCTCCATTAAGTTTGATGTTGGCTACTGGTTTGCTATATACTACTTTTATTATGTTTAGGTATGTGCCTTGAAATCTTGATATTTCCAAGACTTTTATCTGAAAGGGTGTTGTATTTTGTTCAATGCTTTCTCAGCAGCTAATGAAATAATCATGTGGGCTTTTTTTCTTTGAGTTTTTTTTTATATATATAATGGATTATGTTGATGGATTTGCATATGTTGAACCATCCCTGCATCCCTGAAATGAAGCCTGCTTTATCATGATGGATGATAGTTTTGAGGTGTTTTTTGTTTCGATTTGCAAGAATTTTATTGAGTATTTTTAAATAGATATTCCTAAGGGAAATTGGTCTGAAGTTCTCTTTTTGTTGGGTCTTTGAGTAGTTTAGGTATCAGAGTGATTTTGGCTTCATAGAATGAATTCAGTAGTGTTCCTTCTGTTTCTATTTTGTGGAATTGTTTGAAGAGTATTGGTGTTTTTCTTCTTTGAAGGTCTTATAGAATTCTGCACTAAACCCATCTGGTCCTGGGTTTTTTGCTTTGTTTTGTTTTGTTTTGTTTTGTTTGGGAGACTATTAATGACTCCTTCTATTTCTTTAGGAGTTATGGGACTGTTTAAAACATTTATCTGATCCTAATTTAACTTTGGTACCTCTTATCTGTCTAGAAAATTTTCTATTTTGTTAAGACTTTTCAGTTTTGTTAAGTATAGACTTTTGTATAGGGTCTGATGATTTTTTTTTTCTATTTCCTCAGGGTCTGTTGTTATGTCTCCCTTTTCATTTGATTTTGTTGATTTGTATACTGTCTCTGTGCCCTCTGGTTAGTTTGGCTAAAGGTTTATCTATCTTGTTGATTTTCTCAAAAAAAAAAAAAAAAAAAAAAAAAAAAAAAGAAAAAACCTTGTACCTGGTTTGGTTGATTCTTTGTTTGTTTTTTGTTTTGTTTGTTTTGTTTTTTTATTCTATTTGGTTCATTTCAGCCCTGAGTTTGATTATTTCCTGCCTTCTACTCCTCTTGGGTCTATTTGCTTCTTCTTGTTCTAGAGCTTTCAGATGTGCTGTCAAATTGCTAGTATATGCTCTCTCCAGTTTCTTTTTCGAGGTACTCAGAGCTATGAGCTTTCCTCTTAGCACTGCTTTCATTGTGTCCCATAAATTTGGGTATGTTGTGGTTTCACTTTCATTAAACTCTAGAAAGTCTTTAATTTATTTATTTCTTCCTTGTCCAAGTTATCATTGAGTGGAGTGTTGTTTAGCTTCCACATGTATGTCAGCATTCTATTGTTTATGTTGCTATTGAAGACCAGCCTTAGCCCATGGTGATCCGATAGAATGAGTGGGATAATTTCAGTCTTCTTGTATCTGTTGAGGCCTGTTTTGTGACCAATTATATGGTCAATTTAAGAGAAGGTGTCATGAGGTGCTGAGAAGAAGGTTTAATTTTTTGATTTAGGATAAAATGTTGCATAAATGTTGTATACATATCTGTTAAATCCATTTGTTTCATAATCTGTTAGTTTCACTGTGTCTCTGTTTAGTTTCTGTTTCCAAGATCTGTTCATGGCTGGGAGTTGTGTATTGAAGTCTCCTACTATAGACCAGTCGGGCCACGAACACAGAAATCTACCTGTCTCTGCCCCCAAGTGCTGGGATTAAAGGCATGCACCCCCACTGCCAGGCCAGCTCATAGTTCTTAAGGAGTACCAACTACCATCAATCTGTTCAAGTAAACATATAATAAACTAACTCCTAAGAACTTATCATCAAAGAAGAGTTTTTTGATTGTTTTGTAGATTGTTTTATTTCACACAAAGACCCACAACTGGTCAAAGCAGAATGGGAACAAGAGACTGGAACACTAACTGGGATATATCCCATCTCCTCCTCTGTGGTCCGTGCTATCTTCCCGCTGGCAGGAATACACGGACACACACACAGGATCCTTCTGCAGCAAACCTTTATTACCATGTGGCGAGGAGAGGGAGAAACCTGGACAATGCACTGTTTATATACACCCTGGAGCGGCGTGTTCATCTCTGATTGGCTGTTTGCTCATTACCTCATGAGACGCCTCGGGATAGGCTGTGACTTGGCGCGTTTTGGCCCTAGCACATGAGCAGATGGGCTGAGACTTAGCGCGCTCTGGCCCTAGGCACATGCGCAGACTACGTGTTAAGGGGAGAAGAAACTGGATGCCGGTGCCATCTTGTAATGGAGGCTGCCGGCTCAGGTGTGGCTCTCTACATCTCCCCCTTTTTGTTTTAAATGATAGACACTGACCAATGCCCCGTGTCTGAGGCTAGCTGATGTGCTGTCCATTACCAGCACCAAGAGATTGGTGGGATCCTTTGGATCACTACTCATTGGTGTGCTCCTGGTTTATGGCATCAGCCTAATCCCGTTGTAGGGGCCAAGGCAGCGGGCCTCGAGGACTTATGGCAGTTTGACTCACTCTTCCGTGTGCAATGGGATAAGACCCCACAGGGTGCAAGAGCTAAGTCTCGCTGACCATTAGCCTTTGAGTGATAATTTTGTTCTTAACATGCTGAGCCAAATATCGGGAGAGGCTCCTTGCTCTAGCGCAGCAAGTGCTTGGGCAATTACTACCTTGTCACGTTTTTGTTGGGCTCTGAGCTTGCAAACCATCCAGAAGAGAAACACTAAGCCAGCACACAAGGCAACACTAAACAGGCCAATCCCCACTCATTCCTTAAAGAAAGAAAAGGCTGAAGAAATCCAAGAGGAGAGTCCTTCAGTCAGTGATAGATCCACTCGTGTCGAGGTGATGGCTACTACTGCCGCTCGCAATGATTCAAGGGTCTCATCAAATCCCTCCAACCAATTCCCTGCAAAATATAAAGATAATTTTCTAGACAAGTTAGCTGCCTGTGTGTAATTATCATACTGCACGCTGGTAATGCACAGGGCACCCAACCTTCTTTTGCACCCCAATTGGGCTAGCGGGAAAAGAATATCCAATCTTTCTTCTATTAAATCAATGCGCTGATTGACCACCATCAGCCCGCCTTTTAATTGGGCACTAGCAGAAGTATGATGGTCGACTGTGTCTGCCACTGTTGCAGATAGTTCATTTAAAACTGTGCCTGTTTGGACTGAGGTAGACATGGCGATCCCAACGGCAGTAGCTGCAACCTCGGTGACAGAGATCGCCGTTATAATGGCTGCGGTTATTCCAAAATCTCTTTTCTGTCTGAATAACGACAAAGTAGATGGGATTTCTATGGGAACGAGAACCCATCTTGGCACTTTAGCAACCATGGCACGCCTTGCCTGTTTGGCAGTCCAACACTGAGACATTATGCAGGAATCATTAGTGCAATTTTCAAATGAAGAATTTGAAAGAATAAACAGGAAGGGGGGATAAACACACACCGGAGTAGGTGAAAAGTCAATTTGTTCTAGAATTTTATCAAGCCCAGTAATTTCTAAAGTAGAATTATTATATATTTTCCAGGTTCCATCAGGTCTCTGGGTTGCTATCTTATGAAACTGATAAATTTTGGAAATGCCATTAAAGATGGCTTTCCCTGTGGTTCCACCCTGAATAAAGACCAACGGACTAAAATCTGTGCAACTACCATTACCTCTACAGAATAACCACTTATGGAAAGGATGTACCTTGAAATCTTGAATAAACATCCCCTGTTTCATATCCTCCTCTCCTTCTGGGTCAAACCTCATATTAGGGGAGAAGGAAAAGGTCTTATCCTGGTTTGCCCAACTAGTAAGAAAGGACTGCCAATCAGACGAAGGAGGAATGGTTTCTTCATTATCTAGACTACAATGGGGAGCTATCCTAGGTTGAGAAGGACATTCCTTATAAATGGCATTAGGTGATATAAAAGTACCATTGATCCAAATTGCCTTTTGCCAAAAGGTATTGCTTGTAATGATTATGTCTGTGTTGCTGGTATTTTGAGTAGAGTATAACCAGCCTCCTTGTTCGTCATCAAACATTCCCAAGGCCTGGCTTGCTAACTTGATACAGTCTCCATTGTCCTTGAATTGGAAACAGAGAGAGCGTCTCTCTACCAAAGAGAGTCTCTCCTAAGGGTGCCCACATAGGGTCATATGGGAGGTATGGCAAACCCACAGTTTTATTAGTTATAAAAAGCTTAGGGAACACAACTGAATTATATCTAATTGGCATAGGCTTTGGATAGGCAGATAATATAGCCCATCACTGTTCCCCCCATATACTAGGAACCCAAATCTGGAGAATCACGATGAGGACTGAAAACGCCTGCAGATGAGTCCTTCGAGGAGTCATCTTCAGATGCCACGAGTCGTCGCGTCAGT
>JADRCD010139768.1:0-19904 GCA_019843815.1 Montemys delectorum | reverse complement strand
ATCTATCTATCTATCTATCTATCTATCTATCTATCTATCTATCTATCGTAGAGCAGGGGCCTGGCCCCCATCTTCCCCAGTGGGAGCTCCTCAGGTGAGGGCTTGTCCACTTTCCTGCTTTAAGGGTTTACAAAGTTTACAAAGTATACAAAGTTTACAGAGGGAGTGTAAAGCAGGGAAGGCCTTCCCTGTGTTTGAGTTGGTGAGAACAGCCAACACTATGCACACTACCAGAGGAGAAAGGTAAACATCAACACGGCTATCAAACCTCTGGTGACCTGCCTACGTGACATGCTGGTACAGCATTGATGCAAAAGCTGTAGGGTGACCATCCACTGGTTGACTGGAGCTAAGGGCCACTCCACCATCTGGCTGGAACTAAGGGCCACTCCACCATCTGGCTGGAACTAAGGGCCACTCTACCATCTGGTGGAACTAAAGCCCACTTCACCATCTGGCTGGAACTAAGGGTCACTCCACCATCTGGCTGGAACTAAGGGCCACTCTACCATCTGGCTGGAACTAAGGGCCACTCTACCATCTGACTGGAACTAAGGCCCACTTCACCATCTGGCTGGAACTAAGGGCCACTCCATGAGATGGAACCCATGACTGACACTGCTTGGGTGGCCAAGAACCTGGAATTGAATAGGCTGTTGGGCCCAGGGGAAAACCAAATACTATGCTAAAGAAATGCAGCAATCTAATGACTTCTAACAACATTTTGTTATACCCATAGATCAATATTTTGCTCAGCCACCATCATGGAAGATTTCCTCCTGCAGTAGATGGGAACAAACACTGAGACCTACACATGAATAATGCGCAGAGAGTGAAGGACCTTGGGTCGTTCAGTCCTAAATGGGATGTCTCCATTAAATCCCTCCCCACAGGGCTCAGGGAACTATTCAAAAGAGGAGGCAGAAGGGCTGTAAGAGCCAGTGAGACCCTCTAGACACAGCAGGCCTGACATACACAAGAACTCACAGAGACTGTGGACTCATGCATATAGGGCCTGCACAGGTGAAAGTCAAATGTGGTCCCAGCACCAAGAGGGGAAAGTAGACATGGCTTTCCATCCCTAACCAAGAAGCTCTCTCCAATTGACACTGCTTGCAAAGGAAGAATTCGTTTTCTCCAATGGAGTCTCACATGATGTATGAACCACACTTATGAGCAGGCCCCATTCCCAGCAGTAGATGGCCAACTCAAGATGAACTCAATGGTATTTTTAGAAATGTGTGTGTGTGTTTCTTACGCTTTCTTTCCTGTGTGTGCACACATGCTTGTGTGTGTGTTTCTTATGCTTTCTTTCTTTGTCTGTGTTTGTTTTGTTCTATTCTGGTTTGTTTGCTTCTTTATCTGCCTGTTTACTTTCTAAAAAGAGAGAAAGAAGGCATGGAACTGGATGGGTGGGGAGTTGGGAAGGATCTGGGAGGAGATGAGGGAGGAGAAACCATGATCAGAATATATTGCATGAAAAAATCTATTTTCAATAAAAAAGTCATATTTTAAAAATTGAAAAAGTTAAAAAAAAAGAAAAGGCACTGGCTGCTCTTCCTGAGGTCCCAAGTTCAAGACTCAGCTCCTAGGGTGGCTCACAATTATCTGCAAGTCCAGTCCTAGGGGAGCCAGTGCCCTCTTCTGGCCTTTGAGGACAGTAGACACGCACAGGATACATAGACATACATGCAGGCAAAGTACCCATACATACAAAATAGAAGTAAATAATAAAATACTTTGAAGAAAAAAATACTTGTATCTGTACTGAACACACACTTGTTTTCCTTGTCACTTATCTAAACAATAAAGTATAACAGCTGTTTATATGTGTTAGGATGTCTGCTGCTGATTTAAAGTACACGGAAAGGTGGGCACATGCTGTGTGCCAAGTGCTCTGTGATTTTATGCAAGAGACTTGCACATCTGTGGATTTTGACACAGGGTGTATGTTCTGTAACCAAGTGCCCCCTGCCCTGCAGGGTAATGAGGAAATGCTTTGCTTGACGTTTGTAACTCTTGTATGAAGTTACCACAGTAAGAGCCAAGATTTTAAGTTCTATTAAATATAAAACAAACAAAAAACAAACAAAACACTTTATATATTTATGTTCACTTATGTGTTTATATATGTGTGTGTGTGTGTGTACGTGTGTGTGTGGTCATAACAGGTAGGACAGCCTGGGTGAATGGCTATATGTAAATGATAATCTTATCCTAGTTTCTACATGGGCCTGTATTGCATTTATAATATTGATAACTCTGGGAGAGAGACTTTTTATTTTGATGTTGATTTAAATTTGATTGACAAATGATTTTTTTTAACAAAAAACAATTTTACTGTAGTCTTTTTAACAGCTTCCTGTGTAGATGCTGATGGGTTTTTGTTGTTTAATATTTATTTATGTATTATTTAATTATTTTTTAAGTTTTATTACATTATAATGAGAAAAGTTACATGATTTCAATTTATCTGAATTTGTTAACATTTAAAAACATATTTTAAGTAAATAGAATTAAATCACATTCTTGTTTCCCTTTTGTACCCCAACTCCTCCCAGAGACCCCCCTTCAATACCTACAATATCTTTTTTTATCATATTCTTTAAAATTTATAAAATATCAAAACAATAAAAATGAGTATTATAAAAGTTGTTTGATATAAAACAACAATTAATTTAACAGTCTTATGTAGATGTTTGTCTACAACAATCTTGAAAATATATACGTTTTTTCTCAATATAAATTTGAAGTAACTCCAAAAGTGTTAACTGCATATTTCAAAATAATACATCACTATTAATACTTTCTTAAAATGAACGTAAATATATAAAGTGTTTTTGTTTGTTTGTTTGTTTGTTTTATATTTAGTAGAGCTTAAAGTCTTGGCTCTTACTGTGGTAACTTGATACAAGAGTTACAAACGTTAAGCAAAGCATTCAGTCTCACACTTTGTTGTTCTCTTACAAAACCCCTCCCAATTTAATTGTCTACATTTCTTTTGGGTATATAAATACTTTAAAAATATGTAAGCTGTTCTGAAAACCATAGTATAGTATAAAAATATCAAATAAACAATACTACTAATAGAGAGACTGAGATAGGAGAAGCAAGATCTCAAGACCATTATGTTGTACACAGCAAGACATTGTCACAAACAAACAAGCTGAAAGTGATATGGATTGTATAATATTGGACCTACTTCTCCAATTACAAAATTAGAGAGACCATTGGATGACAGTCAATAAATTTCTAATTGTCGAGACCTTCTCGACCAGCAAGAATGATACGACCCGAGGCTCTTCTTAAAGCAGTTTATTCAGGATCCTTGAACATTCTTCTGACTTCTGATTTCTGACTTCTGACTGACTGACTGACTATCTTCTCCCCGAGGGGAACACCCCAGGCCCTTAAATGCTCTATCCTGAGCCTATCTCAGTAGGCCACGTGGTGCGTGCAGATAGGTTGCCAAATGCAGAAGCAAGCCAGGCAAACAAGCACAGCCAAATCAGGTGTTGTTTATAGCTCTAGCGCTCCAGCAAGGAGCGGAAGCCGGTGCCATCTTTAGGGCGTGGTTCGGGCAGCTCTCTATAGTTCCTCCTTTTTGTTTTACAGCGAAATAGGCAAGAACAGAGGTCTGATCTCTGAAAGGTGAAGAAGAAATACAGGGACATTGTACTACCCCACCCCAGGCTTCATGCCTCCCAGGGAGGGCCAGACCCGTCCGATGCCTTTTCCACAGAGACAGGTTCTGGGGCATCAACCTGTGTGCAATCAGACATGCTCTTCTTGAGGCTGCTAGCTGCTGGCGGCACACCTCAAGTGCAGTGCTAAGCCTCGCATCCCGAACGCGACGATCCTTTAACCCAGAGGTCAATGGACAGATATTTCTGCATGACAGCAAGCCATGCCTGGGGATACTGCCCTGCCTCAATGGCTGTAAATGCTTGAACCACCAGGGCTGCATTCCACTTCTGAACAATCCTTATCTTACACAAACACCAGAAACCAGTGAAACAGACAATCAGCAATAGGGCTAAAAGAGCACCCATGCCCGCCCACTCTTTCAGATGATTCACGGCAGAGGCGATCTAAGATGATAATCAGCCAGCCCTGCATCCACCCTCATAGAGTTAACACTGACGATAGCCAATCTCAGCCGATTCATGAGATCCTCAAAACCTGTAGACCAATTCCTGTAGGATATTGAGACAACTGTCGAGAGAGGTTAGCAGCCTGAGTAATACTTTGATATTGTATGAAAGTCACACACAAGCCAGGATATTTCCACTCGCAGCCTACTTGTGCAAGCTGCCAGAGGGTATTTATTTGTTCTTACTCAGCTGCATCACGGTGGCTGCTAGTAACCAGTCTGTTGATTAGCAAAGCAACCTTGCCCCAAAAGCATATCCCTAACCCAGGCTTGATTCCCAGCTGCGCGATTAGCACCTGCCTGTTCATTAGCAAATTAAAGTGAAAGAGGCTGTGATCCCGTAAGTACAGACAGACTCAGCCAAGGGCTTTAAAATTCAAGGGCTCATGATAAGCTGCTTAAGTTTCAGATTTTTTGAAGATAGTAGCTCCTGAAGAGCCAAAAAAATTGGGCGAGATTCACTAGCACCCATAGTTACTTTCACTTCTACTTAGTTCGCTTTACTGCGAATCTTTAATGCTCCTCTCTGGAGTCTTTATAGCCTCTACTTCCGAGGACCTTCCTTAGTTCGCTTCACCGCGAAACCTTATCGCTCCAACCCGGAGTCTTTATAGCCTCTACTCCGAGGACCTTATTGTCCCTTCTTACCTGGGAACTTACCAGCCGGCTGCCCTGACTGCAGAAAGTTCTGAGCCCTGTTTGGTTTTCCCCGTACGGGAAACCATTTGTCGAGACTGCCAGCAAGAAAGACGCGACCCGAGGGCTCTTCTTAAAGCAGTTTATTCAGGAACCTTGAACATTCTTCTTCTGACTGACTGATTGACTGACTTCTTGACTTCTGACTTCTCGACTGACTAATCTTCTCACTGACTAATCTTTTGACTGACTGACTGACTATCTATCTGACTATCTTCTGACTGATCTCCTGACTGATCTCCTGACCCCAAGGGGAACACCCCAGGCCCTTAAATGCTCTACGCCAAGCCTATCTCAGTAGGCCACCTGGTGCGTGCAGATAGGTTGCCAAACGCTGAAGCAAACCAGGCAAACAAGCACAGCCAAATCAGGTGTTGTTTATCACTCTAGCGCTCCAACAAGGAGCGGAAGCCAGCGCCATCTTTAGGGCGTGGTTTGGGCAGCTCTCTACATCTAATTCTTCATATTTTTGGATTTCAATCGACTAGGATATGTTGGTAGTATTAGTTTTCATATTAAGATATTAAGGAAAAAGTAATTAATATTTCCTGTTGTTTTTGTTGTAAGAGGTGGAATTAGGTTTGTGTGGATTTATTGAAAGATTACTTTCTTGCTTCTTCTAAGGTGTAGTTTTGCTCCTTATGTTGATGTTTTCCATCTATTATCCTTTGTAGGGCTGGATTTGTGGAAAGATATTGTGTAACTTTGGTTTTGTCATGGAATATCTTGTTTTCTCCATCTATGGTAATTGAGAGTTTTTGTGACTCATGGGGTTGTCTAGCCAGCAAGAAGACACGCGAGCACCAGGATCCTTCTGCAGCAAACTCTTTATTGAAGCATGAGGAGGAAGACCCAGAGTTCCAAAAGTATCCCGCTTATATACCCTATAGTGAGGCGTGTACTGTGTTGATTGGTTGGCAAGTCGTTACCCCACATTACGCCCCAGGATGAGCGGTGACTTAGGCTGGTTATGTAACTAGTGCATGCGCAGCAAGCTTGTTTACTTCTATTACTTAGGGGCGGATACCAGGATGTTGGCGTCATCTTATAATGGTGCCAGAGCCAGCTTGGGCGTGGCCCTCTACAAGTTTTGTTGGGTATAGTAGCCTGGGCTGGCATTTTCGATCTCTTAGGGTTTATATGATATCAACCCAGGATCTTCTAGCTTTCATAGTCTCTGGTGAGAAGTCTGGTGTAATTCTGATAGGCCTGCCTTTATAGGTTACTTGACATTTTCCCCTTACTGCTTTTAAAATTCTTTCTTTGTTTAGTGTATTTGGTGTTTTGATTATTATGTGATTGGAGGAATTTCTTTTCTGGTCCAGTCTATTTGGAGTTCTGTAGGCTTCTTGTATGTTCATGGGCATCTCTTTCTTTAGGTTAGGGAAGTTTTCTTCTGTTATTTTGTTGAAGATATTTACTGGCCCCATTACCCCATTATAGGAGAGAGTCTTCACTCTCTTCTATACCTATTATCCTTAGGTTTTGTCTTCTCATTGCATCCTGGATTTCCTGGATGTTTTGGGTAAGGAGCTGTCTTAGTCAGAGTTTTTATTTCTGCACAAACATCATGACCAAGAAGCAAGTTGGGGAGGAAAGGGTTTATTCAGCTTATATCCACATGGCTGTTGCTTATCAGAGGAAGTCAGTACTGGAACTCAAGCAGGTCAGGAAGCAGGAGCTGATGCAGGGGCCATGGATGGATGTTTTTTATTGGCTTGTTTCTCCTGGCTTGCTCAGACTGCTCTCTTATAGAACTCAAGACTTTTAGCCCAGGGATGGCACCACCCAAAAGAGGCCTACCCCGCTTGATTACTAATTGAGAAAATGCCCCCCAGCTGGATCTCATGGAGGCATTTCCCCAACTGAAGCTCCCTTCTCTGTGATAACTTTAGCCTGTGTCAAGTTGACACACAAAACTAGCCAGTACAATTGACCCCTTGTCAACTTGACACACAAATACATCACTATTAAGCCTCAACCCTTATGTTTTTATTTATCTCTAAGATTTAAAGTCTCACAGTCTTTACATATTAAAATTTTAATTAATTTAAAATGTCTAATATCTTTTAAAATATAAAGTCTCTTAACTGTGGGCTCTACTAAAATACCTTTTTCTTTTAAGAGGGAAAAATATTAGGGCACAGTCACAATTAAAAGCAAAACCAATGTCTGGGATCTAACTCACGATCTTCTGGGCTCTTCTAAGGGCTTCGGTCACTTATCTAGCTCTGCCCTTTGTAGCACACATCTTGTCTTTTGGGCTCTAGATGCCTGTACTCTACTGTTGCTGCTGTCTTTGGTGGTCATTGCATGGTACTGGCATTTTCAAAACATTGCTGAAACTAGGCTTTATTAATAGCCTCTAATAGACTGTCTTCATGGTGCTAAGCCTCAACTTTTTTGCATGACATCTTCAGTCTTGGGCCATTAATTGTAAACTGAGGCTGCACCTTCACCAATCGCCTTCCATGGCCTCTTACTGTGCCGAGCCTCAGCTGTTCTCTATGACCCCTTCATGTTGTAAAAACCAGTACCATCTGGATGACTCTTACACATTATCATGTCCTGTTGCAGCACAAGGTACAACCTTGGCTGTCTCTGGAACACAACCTCTTTGTGTTCTCAGAAAACACTTTTTAGAAGATGTCACCTGAATGATGTTGGTCTTTTCTTAATCACGGCTAATTTTTTAGCTCCAGCTAACCAGCATTAATAGTCTCAGTAATGTAAATTTTCACTTTAGTAGTTTTGGTATCTTGTTAGTCACAGCTGATACTTCAGCCCCAGCTAACCAGAATCACAGAATCTTCACAATCAAAACAACATGGCCCTGATAAGAGTCTTTAATCTTCCCTCTGAAATTTTACAAGCCAGGCCTCTATTTCTCCACTGTTTTTAACATGATTTTTCAAGTTCCCATGGAACATCTCACAGAGTTCTTAACAACCAGTGGTTTTTTTAGCTCAAAGTTTTAAAGTCTTTCCACAGTCCTCCCCAAAACATGGTCAGGCATACTCCACTTCTGGTACCAATTTGTCTTAGTCAGGGTTTCTATTCCTGCACAAACATCATGACCAAGAAGCAAGTTGGGGAGAAAAGGGTTTATTCAGCTTACTTCCACATGGCTGTTGATCATCAGAGGAAGTCAGGACTGGAACTCAAGCAGGTCAGGAAGCAGGAGCTGATGCAGAGGCCATGGATGGATGTTTCTTACTAGCTTGTTTCTCCTGGCTTGCTCAGCCTGCTCTCTTATAGAACTCAAGACTTTCAGCCCAGAAATGGCACCACCCACAAGTGGCCCTATCCCCTTGATCACTAATTGAGAAAATGCCCCCCAGCTGGATCTCATGGAGGCATTTCCCCAACTGAAGCTCCCTTCTGTGATAACTCCAGCCTGTGTCAAGTTGACACACAAAGCTAGCCAGTACAGGAGCTTTTTGCTTTTTGCATTTTCTTTGAGTGTTGTGTCAATGTTTTCAATGATGTCTCCTACCCCTGAGATTCTCTCTTCTATCTCTTGTATTCTGTTGGTGATGCTTGCATCTACAACTCCTGATTTCTTTCCTAGATTTTCTATCTCCAGGGTTGTTTCTCTTTCTGATTTCTTTATTGTTTCTATTTCCATTTTTAGATTCTGGATGGTTTTGCTCATTTCTTTCACCTGTTTGATTGTGTTTTCCTGTAGTTCTTTAAGGGATTTTTGTGTTTTCTCTTGAAGGGCTTCTAGTTGTTTACCTTTGTTCTCATGTATTTCTTTGAGGGTGCTATTTATGTCTTTCTTAAAGTCTTGTATCATCATCATGATAAGTGATTTTAGATCTGAATCTTGCTTTTTCGGTGTGATGGTGGGTCCAGGACTTGCTATGGTGGGAGTATTGGGTTCTGATGATGCCAAGTAACCTTGGTTTGTGTTGCTTATATTCTTATGCTTGCCCTGGATCATCTGGTTATCTCTAGTGCTACCTGCCCTTGCTAAATCTGACTGGAGTCAGTCCTTCCTGTGATCCTGGTTGTATCAGAACTCCTCAGAGTCAAGCTGTCTCTGTGATCCTGTGATTCTGGGATCCTGTGACCCTGGGCTTGTTAGAGCACCTGGGAGTGGAGGTTCCCCTGGGTGTTGTGGGCCTAGCTGCAGAGTTTGCACCTAAGGTCTGCTCAGGGCACCGGCTGGCCCACACAGACCGGAAGCAACCTGAGCCAGTGGGCTGTCAGAGTTCCTGTGTGCCTGGGTCCTGCAGGTCCCAGTTACTCCCAGTGTTGGGACAGATGTTGTGTCCTCCTCACCTCTGATCCTGGGTGTCTGGGAGAGAGACTTTTCAGAGGACTGCAGGAGAAAGCCTGATTTGAGGCCTGGGAAGCAAGTCATCTGGGGAGGGCCGGGCAGAGTCGAGGAGGAAAGCTTTGATTTAGGGCTCATAGGACACCCCTGCCTCTTCAGTAGCTGCCTATCAGGAGTGAGGATTAGATTAATCAGATTCTTAACTTTTCTGGTCCTCTCTGTCAGTTCCTTAGAGATATGCAGGAGGCAAATGTAAGGGACTCTAGTCCTGTGGCTTTCCTATCCTGGCCGGGGCAGCTGCAGAATCAAGAATTAGAGGTCTTAAGGTCAAACAGCAAACAAGCCTGAAGCGTTAATGACCTAACAGCCCCACGTGGGCTATTGGCCCGAAAACACCTTCGGACTGTCAGGATCCTAGAAGCTTCCTGAAAAGATCAGCATCGAATGCCAGTACTGTCTACCATGTGGAGACTGCAAGGGACTCACCTCCAACCTCAAAGTTCCCTTCCCAATCCATGAAACCCCAGTCCCTGCGCCACAGCCAAACAATTCCACTCCGAGAGGCACTGATATCCCTTGTCTTTCTGTTTAAAAGAAAATTCTGCTTTTGTTGAGGTTGTTTTTTTTTTCTCTTATTTCCATGCCACCTCCATCACGCCCAATCTAACAAAGACAACTTGTAACTAGAACTTGCCTATAAACTGCGAACCGTGGGGTTTTTTTTTTTTTTTTCCTCCTCTGATGGTAGAACTGATGTTGAAATTTAGATTTGTGTATCAGGATTTCAGCATAAATTGTCAAAACAGCCTCTTTCTGGAGCTGACCCTTCCCTGGGAAACTTTATTGAATAAAATTTAATGTCAACTAGTTTGGGGCTGAAGCAGAGTCTCCCCCATCTCTTTCTGCTGGGTTTTACCCAGGACCTATCTGTCTTTTTCTCATGTATTTCAAAACATGATTTAAAAATATTAAAGTAATATCTCTTCCCCTAAGACGCTTGTTTCCAGTGAGAGCTTAAGATGTCCCCTTCCCCCACCCAGCATTCAATCTGTAATTTTGTAGGTTACTCTCATTTGCAGATTTTAGAAGGTGCCTTTTATCCTCCTCGAAGTGTTAGGGCAATTTAGATTAATTGGCCTTGGAGTCTTTGATACCCATTTTAAAGACCTTTTAGAGTTTGCTGAAGACGGTATCCTTTCATACGTGATGAGGACAAAGTCTTGGCAGAGCAAAGCCCTCTCTCATTTTCGTTTTGTTTTTGCACAAAAGAGATTTTCAGAGCTGTAGAAAGACTGCAGAGGTGAGAGGAGACCTTTTCCACTCTCTTCTCCTTTACTGTTCTAATGGATGCAGAGGTTAGGGTGTCACCTCCCCAGGATGATTGGCAGGCTCTCCACATGGTCCCCACGACAGACACTTTGTATTCAATGGCCACCATGCAAACACCTTTACGAGGCCAAATTGCCCATCACAAACATCCTATCCACAAGCTAGTGCCACTCCCTAAGGACTGATGGTCAGTAATAGAGCTAGCCACCATGGGTAGGGTAACTCTGGGGGTCCCTGAAAGGTAATGAGGGGCTGGGGCCTTTCTGGCCTTGACTCTAATTGCTCCATTAAATTGCCAGCCCTGAGTCTAGCCTTTGATATGTAGCTGCAAGGCAGCCTCATTCTCTCTCTCTTTGATTATTAGAGACAGAGTGTGTACAGTCAAGGCTAGCCTGAGACTGAAGACCCTCCACCCAAGTGTTAGACTCTTAGAATTCCCCCATGCGCCTGGACTTGAAGGAAGGTGCAGGCATCACTTGAGCTGGCTGGTAGAAAGCTTGGTTTATAAGCTTGAGAAACACCTGGGAGCAAAGCAAAAAACACCTGGAATCCTAGTATCTGGGAGGCTGAGGCAGGAGGATGGCGAATTCCAGACTAGTCTGGACTAGACAATGACATGCCAAGAAACAAGGCTGACACACCACATTTTTTACACTTCTTCAACGACTCAATTCCCCGACTTTGGTTGAGTTACAATTTGGTGCCTTAGGGAGAGGAAGAAAAAACACTATTAAAACCCAGCAAAGCAAGCTGAACCCGTGACCCCAGCGGCTCTGGAGTCTGGGCCAGGGGGCAGAAGGTTCAAGGTTGGCCTGGGAGACTTAGCCAGATCCTTCCTGAAAATACAAGGTACAGAGAGCTGAAGATGCAGCTCATTGTGACACCACTGACCTGGTGTGTGGGTTCAAGTCCCAGGACCTCAAACAGAGGAACCACCAAACAACAGCAAAAGCAGGAACAACTCACAAAGTACAAGCATAGTGCTAAAGAACTCACGGTATTCAGAGGTGGAGGGCTCAAAGATAACTATCAGAAAGGAACTCTGGCCTTTCGAAGGACAAAAAAGAGCATTAAAACAGAAGGAGCAAAGAAACACTACAGAGGAAGAGAAATACGGGATCTTTAACGAACTGCAGTGATCCTCATGGATGGGAGGCCGAAAGAGTTGAAGCCAAGCACAGATCTCCAGCCCATAGCATGGCAACAGAAAGGATTTCTATGTTTTTGGAGGAGGGTTGGTTCTGAAATAGGGTTTCTTTATGTATCCCTGGCTATCCTGGAACTCGCTCTGTAGGGAGGCTAGACTGGCCTCAAACTCGCAGAGATCCACCTGCTTCTGCCTCCTGAGTGTTGGGACTCAAGGTGTGTGCCACCACTGTAGCCAGCTTGAATTTGGGGCCAGCCCAATCTACAGAGGATTTCAGCTTTCAGTAGCTTACTTGTGTTACTTTATTGGGGTAGCCTTAGCAAACTAGCACAGTGTTGTCCTGGCTGGTTTTGTGTGTCAGCTTGACACAAGCTAGAGTTATCACAGAAACAGGAGCCTCAGCTGAGGAAATGCCTCCTGTCATGAGATCCAGCTGTAAGGCATTTTGTCAGTTAGTGATCAATGGGGGAGGGTTCAATTCACTGTGGGTGGTGCCATCCCTGGGCTGATGGTCTTGGGTTCCGTAAGAAACCAGGTTGAAGCAAGCCAGTAAGCAGCACTGCTCTATGGCTTCTGCATCAGCTCCTGCCTCCAGGATCCTGTCCTGTGAGAGTTCCTGTGCTGACTTCCTTCAATGATGAGCAGTACTACGGAAGTGGAAGCAGAATTAACCCTTTCCTCCCCAACTTGCTTTTTTTTTTTTGGTCATGGTGTTTTTGTTGTGGCAATAGAAACCCTAACTAAGACAATCGTTAACAATTAATATCTCTTTTTACAAGATAATGAAATAGACCACTAACTAATTTAGAGAAAAGAGTAAGAGCTACAGAAAACAGATATATGAAATAGCCAGACACCAAGGACATTTAAATAATAACAGACATACTTCACAGGGTGCCCTGCAAATGAAACAAAACAAAACAAATCACCACAACTTAGCTGCCCAAATTGATGCTATTAAAAGCAGGGGATAATATAAATGCATCGATTTCTGTAGCAAAGAGAAAGTTGTCTCAGTTAGCCAAAAAGATGCATAGGGTTTCTTGGGATAATTTCACCAAGCACTCAAAGGTCAGATACTCCTTGAACTGTAGCGCTTTAAGGAACGGCAACCCTCCTCCACGTTGACATCTGACCCAGATTTTAACTCTCACAGCAAAGGAAATGCAAAGCTTGATCCTGGTGCATACTGTGAATCCTCTAGATGAACTATATCAATGCAGAAATGTATTTCTCATCATAAAGGGGGTAAGAGATAAATTATAGTGCTCTTGGTCCTGGGGAACACAGATTTATTTAGGTCACCCCAAATTCCAATGTGGAAGCAGTTTTATGAAATTTTATATTTTTACAGAAGAAAATCATTAATAAAGACAAATTTAAAATACATTTGACAGGTACAGGAAGATGGGGTTAGGAAATACATTAATATATCTTAAAATATTACAAAGATAATAACCTATGTAAATGTCCAAGAGTTAGAGGACTGATTATTAAGATATATATTCACTCTAGTCTAGTTAGTTCTCAAGGACCCAAAAGGCATGTTTTTGTCACTGACAAGTAAGCTATAATATTTATATAAAGATCTGGAATAATTTTCAAGACATTATTTTAATTTTTATTTATTGTAAGGTTGAGTCATGGATGATATATCCTTTGTAATATCGGGGAGGCCCATAAATCTTATAATCATCCAAAGGTCATAGGTTAATACAAGTAAGTAGAGGGTAGTGCTCGGGGTGTAAGTGGAGTTCACTTAAGGAAATTCAGGTGTAGTTATAAAGTTGGGAGAAGGGAGAAAGAAAACAGTACTTTTGACCTTTATACTCCTGATTTTCCTGTCATCCCTGTCCCAGCACTACTTAATGGGTTGCCAGTCCCTTTAGGGTGTGGCCGTTTAGTAGATATGCCCTGGGCCTTGATAAGGTCTTTGTTTCTTTTGAGTAAACATGCTTTCAATTTACACACTCTCTAGTTGAACTTCCAAAACACATGTATATATTGAAATGGACCAGGCTACTCTAACCCCACATCTCCTCCATGATTGACAGGAGGTGTGGCCTCTGACTCCATAACTGACCCCACACCTTCTCAGTCACATTCTGCTTGAGAGGATGAAGGGCTTCTCCTTTCTCGGAAGGAAACAATGCTCGTAAAATCCCTCTGGCCTCCACCCGGTCTTTGCCTTTATAAACTTCCTATTGCCTTACGTTGACGAGTTCTTTGTGGCAGCAGGAGCTTGCTTTCCTCTCTGGCTTAAATAAAATGTTTACTTGGCCTTATATTCATGGTGGTGTAAATTACTCGTGATGGGTGTTTCATATAGATGCAGTATGGCTAGGAGCTCTGTTACTTGCTGGATGGCTGAGTGAAGGTATTGCAGAAACAATGTGCTTTCCCAGTGAGAAAGCTCTTCACACACAGAGATGAAGGACACTATTTTTATTCTTATTCTTTTTTTTAGATGTTTTCTTTATTTACATGTCATACAATATTTCCTTTTCCAGGTTCCCCTCCAAAAAATAAAAATAAAATAAAATAAAATAAAATAAACAAAACAAAACAAAACAAAACAGTCACCACTAAGTCCCCGATGCTCTTATCAAAGAAAAGCATAATCCTGCCATGTGGGCAAGATGACTCTGAGTAACAGCTATTGAAAAAGAACAACACAGATGTACTTAAGAAATAATACTGTCTTTGCTTTATAAGTCTCCCATCTGCCCCCCCCCACAAACACACACACAGCAGATCCTCACACACAGAACAGATCCACACACACAGCAGATCCACACACACACAGCAGATCCACACACACAGCAGATCCACACACAAACAGCAGATACACATACACAGCAGATACACACACATACAGCAGATACACATACACACAGCAGATATCCACACACAGTAGATACACACACAAAGCAGATACACACACACAGTAGATACACACAGCAGATACATACACACACAGCAGATACATGCACATACAGCAGATACTCATACACACAGCAGATACACGCACACACAGCAGATACACACATACACACAGTAGATACACACACACAGCAGATCTTCACACACAGAGCAGATCCTCAGACACAGCAGATACATACACACACAGCAGGTTCACACACACACACACACACACACACACACACACACACACACACAGTATATACACAGCAGATAAACCCTCCACAAAGCAGCTGAGTGGAGGACTCAGAAAGAAGAAGTCACCTTTCCTCTAGGGCTAGGAGTTTCAAAAGTCTTTGAAGGTTCTTCCTCCCCAAATGTAGGGTTGGTGAGTTTAAAGAAGATGGGATGGTTGGCTGATTGGCACATAACTGCTATGTAAACTTGTCCCAATGCAGCCTGGAACTTGTTGAGTCAATATTTCACCAGGGATTTTACAGGCGGGAGGAAAGCCCATGGGCCTTTGCTTTAAATTGCTGGCTATTGTCTCAGGTCAGGAGAGAGAGGAAGCAGCCACCATCTTGGAAGTTCACCATCTTTTTTATTTAGTCATGGTCTCTCAACTTGTCTGTCTGCCTATCAGGGACTGTGTTAAATTCTTCATCTCTCAGAGAATGTCCCTCTGAGAAATGGGGTAGCTGTCTACCTAGAGGGATCTGCAAAGCTGCCCGTAGCATGATGGGAGAACCTACCCCTGCAGGCAACTGGCTCATGATGTGGGATTCATCATTTACTTGTACAATATCATCATTCACTCATCAGTCAATGGGCATCTATGTTGGTTCCATTTCTAGACTACTGTGAATAGAAGCAACAAATTTGGATGTGTAAATATCTCTGCATTAGGATTTAGTCTTTGAGGTATATGCCCAGGGGTGTGCCTAATTAGTTCTCAAAGTATATAACCGACTCCCAAGAGTCTATGGTTATTGCTTCTACTAGGTTCCACTTTATCGTAGTTTTGTTTTTGAGGCAGGATTTTTCTTTGTATTCCTGGCTGTCCTGAAACTTGCTCTGTATACCAGACTGGTCTTGAACTCACAGAGATCTGTCAGCTTCTGCCACTTGAGTGCTGATATTAAAGGTGTGCACCACCACTACTCATCTAGCTTCTACCTCTTAAGAGTCCTACTACCCCTCACATCTGTTACATTAGGAATTAGTTTCTAGGACACCAACCTTTGATGGAAAAAATGTTCATTTAACCATCTACCTATTGAGTCAAAAGCAGAAATCACCTTACTATTTAGTACAAGGGCCAAGAATAAATGGTAAAACCTGAACTTTGTATCACTTCCTGTGATAATTTGGCACACTGCCTTGGATTTCTAGGCCTGAGATTTCTACCCCTGTGGAGTTCTTCAACTATGAAGTGAGGTTAATAGTAGTATCAGTGTACTAGGTTTTGGAGGACCCAATAGTTAATATGAGCAAAGATCTAGACCTAGCACACAGTTCAAGAATGTTAGTGGCTGGTGTCATGCTGGGTAGGATTGCTGCCCAGGGACTCTACATAGCACTTATGCAGAGTGAACCCACAAGTCATAGTAAGCACACAAAGGTCAATGTAGGAGGTCCTTTCAGCCTACTTCCTGGCTACCACCATTTCCATCTGCATAGCGCATTGAAGGGGAAGACCAGATGGGATTCTTTTCTCTCCTTGGCATGAACCAAGAAGGAGACTGTGGGTTGGCACCATGGGCCTAGCTTCCCACATAGCCGATGAAGACTCTGAGAGAAGCTATCTTTCATTGTGTGTTTTTGTCCCCTTTCTGTTGTAACCACACAACACTGGAGTCTTCACCTCCTACTACATAAAGACAAGATGTTCTGTAAGCTCAGTTCTGCAAGCTGAAAGTCCATTTCATTCCTCTGGCAGATCTCCTCGCATATTCATGAGTCTATGCAAATAGGGTAACATGGTAAAAACAGGAAGCAAGAACGCAAGGCACAGGCCTATCGAGCCATGGAAGCTGGAGCTAACCACCCCCATAAGTATATTAATCTCTTCTGAAGGCAGAGGTCCTGAGTCATCACATTACCCGACTGTGCATTAGATTAGTGGTTCTCAGCCTTCCTAATGCTGTGACTCCTTAACAGAGTTCCTCATGTGGTGGGGATCACAACCATAAAATTACTTTTGTTGCTGCTTCATTCTTGTTATTTCCCTTATGAATCATAATGTTTTCAACCCTTGGGAAAATGTCATTCAACCCCAAGGGGTTGCAATCCAAAGATTGAGAATCACATTAGTCCCTTTCTCCTTTAGGGCTTATCCTCAAAGCTCAGCCACATTGGAGACTAAGCTTCTACTAGATAACTTCTGTGTGCATTGTATTCAGCCACAGCACCCTGACTCTTTCCTCCCATCCATCCTGCCCTCCCATCGTGGGTCAGACAGCAGATGAGGCTGTGTTGATCCTTACGAAACCCAGTCAAAGGAACAGAAACCTTGCTGTCAAGGTCCGCTTACTAGGGAAAGTAGCCATCCAAAGGACATAAAACAAAGAAGACAGAGGTAAATGTCAGAGGTGGCAGCAGGAGAGAGTGCGTTGGAATGTGTCAGACGAGATGGCAGGATGAGAAGAGGCAGGCAAGGAGGAGACAAAGGTCAAGAGCTGGGAAAGCCAAACGGAGCTGGAAGAGAAGGAACAAAACAGTTGTTCTGCCTGGCGGCCAGACTCCAGACTTGTGTGGTCTGCAATGTCTGTCCTTACCAAAGGCTTCCACTGGGCCTTGCTCCCAGGTGACCTCTCAAGACTCCAGAGGACTGGCCAAGCAAGCGTGGGAACTTTTGAGAGAAGCTGTGTTCTGTGCTGTGGCTCAGCTGTACCAGAAGGGGGCGAAGATGCTAACTGATGCCTGTTCTTAGAAAAACTGAGCCTCTGCTTTCCCAGAAGTCAGATTAGAAGAAGGGTGGGATCATGGGTAATGCTGACCGTGACACCCAGGCCTATCCCTGAAGAATTCTTTCCCTGCGTTCTTATTCTGTTTGCACAATTTAGCATGTAGTAAGATGAGCAGAACCAGAGAGCTGACTCAGCAGCTAAGAGAACCTGCTTGGAAAGCTCAAGCACTCGAGTTAGAATCACCAGCATTTATACCAAAGGCTTGTGTGGCTGTGCATACCTGCAACCCAAGGGCTGTACGGGCCTGATGAGAAGATCCCTAGAGTTTGCCGCCTGCCAGCTTAGTTCCAGGTCCCGTGAAAGATCCTGTCTCAAGAGAGAAAGGCAGAGAACGAACGATCGAGTAGACACCTGATGCCAGCCTTCGGCCTCCTCCACGTGTACACACGTGTGCACACATGTGCGCACACACAGAAACTTGCATGTATCCATGCATCCGCATCCGCATATGCCATACACATACACACTAAAAATAAATAAAACACCAGCATGCAACAGTACACGCAATGCCCGGTGGCAGGCATGTTCTAAAGGTGCTTCACACATGTTAACCACACATGTTTCCTCACAGCTCCCAGCAGTAAGTGATGGATATCCTCACATGCAGAGAAAGGCATAGAGAGGCAGGTGAGGCGACGACGGGGTAGGGTCATCAGAAAGCATCAGATCATGTCCTAGCTGGAGCCTTGGCTTGCCAGAGTAATTCCTCCTGGGACACATCCCTTTGCTATGGCCGCTGTTGCTTGTTAAAACACACCAGCAGTTAATTTATTTCATACCACCATAAGCTGTCACTATTTTATGGCCAGAGGGGCAGTAGTTCCTGTCCTCTGCCATTTAGGACCCGTTACTTGTTTGATTGAGATTTAATGAGTAGAAATAAAAAATGCTTTCGGTGTATAGACATTCGCAGGTAATATATATTCAAAACAGGCTCATCCAAAGTCAAACATCTGCTAGGACACATTAATTTTTGTGGGAACATTATTGCCTCGTTCTGATATAAATTTACTAGGAAAAAAATGTCTTCATATTTACAAATTGGCTTTGATGTTCTGGGCAGAAATCTGCCGTCTGAGCTGATGAACATGTTATGTGGAATCAGTGGGCTGAGATGCCATTAGCCACAAGGAAGATATGAATTACAGCAGAGTCCCGGGTGTGATGATAGAGCCATCGTACGCTGGCTGTTTGCTGATGGGAGAATTTATCTGAGCAACCTGTCAGCAGCTCAGCTGACAGCTGATTGCTCCTGTCAGCCCAGCTCCTGCTCTGCCAGCTGAGGGCACCCAGTCTCCGGCGCCATTGGTCCGATTGCTCCGCCACCATCTTGAAAAACTAGATTTCAAGCCACAGCATTGGTATTGTAACAATCAGGCCTGCTAGGTCTGTGATGCTGTAATTAGTCCGTCAGAGTGTGTAAGGAAAGGCTGAAGAGGCCCTGCTCTCTTATAGCTCATCTAAGGTTATTAACAATTCTTTTTCTAAAAAAGTGGGGAAGGATAGATGGTTCAGTGGTTGTGAGTCTAGGTGGTATTCCAGAGGACCTAGGCTGAGCCCTTAGCACCCATGAAGTGGCTTATAACCATCTTTAACTCCAGGTCCAGAGGATGAGTCTAACATCCCCTTCTGATGTCTCTCAGATCTGGAATTTATGTGGCACAGAAACATGCATATAGACAATAATAATAAACACTCACTGATAGGTTATTTCTCTGCTGGTGAAATAAGCCAATTCAGGATTAGGATATATTAAAGGTAGGTTTACAAGGACAGAGACCAGGGAAGTCACCATGGGAAGAGGGGGGGCAGGGGAAGAGAGAAAGGAATGCTGGCATGCACAGAGAGAAGAGGGAAAGGGGGAGGGAGAGAGAGAGCAAGAGAGTGAGAATGAGAGAGAGAGAGAGAGAGAGAGAGAGAGAGAGAGAGAGAGAGAGAGAGAAAGAGATCAACCAGGGTTGGGAGCAGAGTGTGCCAGGTAGGGACTGAAGGATACTGGGAGAACCTGGAGCCAGTTCTCCTTTGATATGTAAAATATGTACCTCAGTCCCTTGTCCTGGGGTCCAAAACCAAACACTCACATCTGGTATGGCAGAGCCAGACCAGAGAAGATGGATGGCTCACCACATGAGGCAGATGAATAAGAGTTGCTTTTCCCCCAGACATTGGGGAAGTGTTGAGTGTTGTTGAGCGCAAGTAAAGCCAATAGTCAGAGACCTTGGGAAACTCAGCCCTAAACAACATGTCCCCATTACATCCCTCCCTGCAGGGCAGAGTGAGCTGTGTAACTGGGGAGTAGGCCTGGAGCAAGGTGAAGTCCAGGGGTGTCCAAATGCTGAAAGTCTCTCTTGAGACCTGCAGGAGTAAGTATTGCTCGTGTGTGTGTATGTGTGTGTGTGTGTGTGT